>JADDOH010006992.1:0-40938 GCA_016648135.1 Agrypnia vestita | reverse complement strand
GTTGTATGTGGTGTTTTTTGATCTTTTCTTTATTGAATTAAAATTTAGTTCGATCCGAGTAGAAAATCTACGACTTACGTTTAGGCGACTGGTGGGCCGCCTGTCTCCGTGTACTAAATCTTCGTCCGCCGTATTCCTGGTCTTGTTTGTCACTTTTTTGTTGATTTCCAATTAGATATTTCCGTAAATCCGAATCACACAATAGCTCCGAAAATCATCGTTTTCTTCCGAGTCCACAAGCAAAAACTGCCGCGCCGACTTGGCAGCCGTGTGTTTCTGCGCACCGCCGCCAGGGTCCATAGATCGCTACTAGGACGAACATCTCAAACCAATAAAGAAAAGTGTGTCTAATGTGTTATGTGTATTTGTATAAACGCCTAAACAGGTGGAGTATATTAAATAATGGATTATTCCTTTAATTCAATTGGTTGTGAATCTTATTTTTCACAATCTGAGATCACAATTACTGGCTATGTCTACTGGAATGTTCTTACGATGGAATTGGTGAATATTGCATTGTGTAGAGTGATCACTCATTCAGCCAGCTCATACAGGTCGTAAGCCCTGGACCATCGTATAAAAGATTTTCATATATGTTTTTCATGTAAATAGCTTCGTCTCTGTGAGACTTCTATAATTTATCTTATTTAAAAGATACATGGGTTGAAATATTTTGATGAATATGAAAAATGCAGTATTTAATTAGCCATGTTCGGGGAGTTTCTGAAGATATTACAAGGAAAAGCGACAATTTCGAGACTGCGAACGAAATTTAAAATCTCATTAAAACTCATCCAAAAGATGAGATTACATTTTGTTCTTAAAAATGAATACTTAGTTGGCAACATGATTCATTACTCTCAAAAGGGATAGCAAGGAAACTTGAAAGTGCTCGAACCAAAGTTTCCTTGTAAATTCCTTATCCGAAAATAAAATTTTCAATTGTAAAAGTATTGTTTGAATTCAGACGCACATACTCGGCGAGGAATATAGAAATTCTTTTTAAATGCCAAACTTTTCTGTTTACGAAAAATAAACATTGTATTATTACATATTACGACTTTACGGAATCCGAGATTAAGGAAAATATTAATTCAAATCAGTAGGGTGTACAGGAAAGTTTGGAATATTAACGCTTGATGGATTTATGCAGATTTTTTAGCATTGTTTTTTTGATTTTCGTCTGAAACTTTTGGAAGAAACAGGGTATTTAAAAATTCAGTCCAATATATTTATCATAAAATGCTTAGCGATAATTGATGTATTTATTTATTGTATTCGTTTCTATATTTAATACATGATAAACAATTTTTAAATAACGTTTCTGAACTGTTAAGAGATGCCCGATTTTCGGTAAATGCGAAAAGTTAGCAAATATTTTCAAAAAAGCTATAAAATCCGACCTAAATTTTTAACTGACGGCGGAATAAAATCTCTACTCGTGTCAATTATTCATTCAACGCTATATCAGAACGAAAGTAGATGAAATTAAATGATTTTTGAAATTATAATAACTTTTTTATATTGCCCACATATGTAACATTTTATTTAAAAAGTCGAAAACTATTATTAGAAATTAGAACATTTTAAACTATTTTCGACAATAATGAGCTACACACGAAGTCGATTTTATATTTTTTAAATATTGCAATATTTTTATTTTCAGTCCGGACGAACTTCAGAGCATTATTTATTTATGATAAATAAAACAAACAAAAAAATTATTGCAATCTGTTGCCAGAAAAAAAATGTGATTGAAATATATAGAAAAAAATTTGATGAGATTCAATGGCTACTAAATGAAATAAAAAAAGCGCAGCTGGAAAAAAATCTTACCGGCAATTGTAAGATCTCGGGTTCGAGTATGTACCTACACTGGTTTAATTTTCAAAAAGGCATGTGCTTAAGAATCACAACCTCACAAATAAAACGTGAATTTGTATGTGTTTTTGTGAAGCACATGACACTAATAAATGTATAATAAATCACTAAATAAATGACTCTTCTTTGACTTACGATCGAACCAGATAAAGAAAATATTTCGTAATAAGTATTCCCATAAAAATATAATATTTTTGATTAAAATGTTACACAACTTTATGAAATTATTTTTTGGATATTCAATGTCTTCGACAAATAATGCCGCACGGAGATTAAATAATACGAAAAAATTTCGATATTATAAAATGTATTAACTTTCGTTGGATTTTCATAAACAATCTCAAAGGAAAACAATATTTTTCTTTTTTCATAAGCAAAATGATGTTTGAAGTGCGGGAAATAACATATACAGAGTGATAATTTATATATCATAAAATTATATTGTTTTTAAAATAAAAATACTTATGACATAATGTAAAATGTTAGTATGAAATGAAGGCTTCATTGATTACCAAGAAAATGGTGAACATATTTTCTATATGGTTCATTTACTTGATAGCTCTTTGTTATTGGGAAAGACAAATGAAAGAATTAAAAAATTAAAGAACAAGAGATTTTAGAGAAGAAAATATTTTGAATGGATTCTAAAAATGATCCAGTTTTAATATACACATTAATATTAATAAGATTTTCAGTAAAATAAAAGTATTAAATTCCAAAATCGGCCATTTTAGCTGAAACATCAAACAGAGAAAATGACGTCACGCCTAAGTAATCGTCACCATATTTCTTGAACTGTTGTCATAGACACAATGTTTACTTAAGCTTGACGTAACGATATAATCGCCCATTTTAGCTGAAACATCAAACAGAGAAAATGACGTCACGTCTAAGTAATCGTCACCATATTTCTTGAACTGTTGTCATAGACACAATGATTACTTAAGCTTGACGTAACGTAGACGCCATAACATCTGCGGGCGTTTTCGCGTAAGATTAAAAATAGAATGATGAAAATGCAAGTATTTTTGCGTAAAAACTTATTTTTTTACTGAAATAATGTTATTTTCGGTAGCAGTAGACGTGTACCTACATTATAGAAGATTATTTCAAAATCTGTCATCATGCCTATTCACGAATGATAGTTGTTCTCTCACGGGTTTCACCACCCTGAGGGCCTCAAATGTAGATAGAAATTGGATGATTTTTTATAAGGAAGATAAATAAATTTTTTTATAGGCTCAATAAAATAGTGCAGTGCACATTTGTCCGGTATGGAGAAGAATATCATATAGTTTTTGAGAAATGAAATATTTTTTATGCAGCATATCTAATTTGGAAAAAAACGTATTTTGTAAAATTGAGAGCGGTTTGAAAAAAACTTGGGTAAATTTTTTATAAACCATTATTAACGACAAATGATATCGGATTAAACAATTATGGGACATGATAGATATTTAATTTGTAAATAATTGTGCACGGGAAAATGTTGCATCTCATTTATGGTAGAGGAGCTCCACGAGAATGGAAATGACGCGGAAATTTTGTGTTTATTTTTCAGAAATTATCCAGTAAAATATTGATTTAATATGTACCTTAATAAAAGTCGTTAAAAAAAATTAAAATAATAAATCACCTCCTTGAATAATACAAATTCCACTTGAATTTTGGGTTTCCTTTGTTGTGTAACTCCTTAAGAACATTCTTGCAGACTGCAAAGTTGCTGTGATTTCTACCTCGAAGCTCTTATTCGCCTCCCAAATCGAGGATGTGAAGCTGCGATCCCAAAAAATGGTACAACCAAGTCATAAACGAGTATATTGGAACTGATTTGAAAAATCATTTTCTTCTTCTTTAGTTTCTTGGTTGTCCTCTAAATGAACATTAGCGATTATGTTGACGATCATTATTTATTTGCAGCATCCCTAAATAGTCTGACTACGAAATTCTCGATTCTTCTCCCTAGATTTTTCAGCAAGAATATTCATCGTATCCGGACCTTTTCTGCTAGCTACTATGTTTGAATGTTGAGATGCGGAGTTTGATAGTTTTCTGGATGTCTCATGATATGAAATGGAAAATATATTCACAATTTTGAAACCATCTCAGATAACTGCACTCTTGCTATTTTGCAAAGGATTTAATTTTTTATTTTATTTTAATGGTTCACATACAATGAAAAACACATAACATGTTATAGGTAATACAATTATAATACAATAAGTTTAAATAATTTTCATCACTTAAATGTGAACACAGCAAATATAGAGATAAAAAGTAAAGGCTAAAATGTACACAAGAAAGAATAGAAAAAAGTGATTTTATAGAGGGAGCTTGAACAGAGTGAGATTGAAAAAAGAGACTAAACAGCTCATACAGGTTGTAAGCCCTGAACCATCGTATGAGAGAATTTCATCCACTTTTCTCATAAATTCACTAGCTTCGTGTCTGTGAGACTTCTATAAATTATCATTAATTAATAATATTTTAATATACCACTTATTGTTTCTTATGAATACATATAGAATGCTGTATTAGTAGAAATAGTTGTATTTCTAAACAAATAAATAATAACGAAGAAATAATGTAACTTTATAATAACTCTTGCTTTCAACAAAGCACCCCTTATAATATTTTTCTTGAGGTATTATGATTTGTAGCCAATTTACATTTAACTTAATATCAACGTCTTCCGGTTTCAATATAATGAATTGCTTGTTTTCTTAATCCGTTTCTTATTTTCTGGCAAGGAAATTGGATTTTTTATTAATATTCTTTGTTTACTCCTGCTTATTTCTTAATTTTTTTTCTAAAATAAAATAATTATATTTAATTTTTACTGTACAATGATGAATAACAACAGCTATCTACCTTAGAATAGGTTCCTGTATATACCAAAAGTGGTAGGTATAAGCTGAGAGGATTTCTACATACTGTCTTATGCTTATGATTATTTAAGAATGTGGACGTGTTAATTGTTTTTTGCCCAATATACGCCGATTTATTGGCACTGAAACTGAAAAGCTGATTTTTTTTCATTTGCATTTTTAACCAAGATATATTTAATTATATGAGATATGTGTATGAAACTCATTAAAATGACAGCCTAGGGCTCACAACCTGTATGAACTGGCCTAAGTGATCACTCTACATAATGTAATGTTCGCCAATTCCATTGTAAGTACATCCACATAATATCAATTTTTTAAATGTTGTATATGTATATTTCAAATTAAAACCATATATTTGAAGAGACTATGCTAGAAACATCCAAAGACCTTTACATGAAAAATAATATATATAAATTTCGCAAATGGTAGTGAAACCTCCATATATATTAATGTGAAGGATTTAGCAATATTCTTTTTAATGTGTATATATGATATTCTTCAGAATTATTAAACACGCCTGGAAAACTATATTTTCAATTTTCGGAATATTTTTTATTTAAATTGAATGAAGAAATCTTCATGAAAGTTTATGCTATATTATAATTAAGGCTCTCCTTAATATTACCTACCACAGGACTATTGAGATGGATTATATACACATTCCGAATGCCGGCTTTTCAAATACACAAAAATAAGTTGAGTTCGTCATCCTTGGGAATGTTACATTGAATAAATTTATTATTTTGTTTTGGCAGTTTCACGGAGGCTGCGACGTGTGAAAGAGGCCGTTTTAAAGGCGGATAAACCCATTTGTTTGGCGCCTCGGATCCACGCGGTATGAAATAAATAAATGTGCCTTTTTGAAAAGGAGCAAAATAAATTGTCGGATTCCCTCGCAGACAATTATAAACTAAGATAGAACCTTGTAGCACTCTATGGAAGGGCGTGACTGAAATAAATAACGCAGACGGTCAAAACGAAAGCCTTTCACGTAAACAAAATTCAGGGGCTGTACCGACACAACACAGTGTGAACAAAAAAAAATCACAACATTTTAAAAACATGTAATATTTTTTCATAGCGGGGCCAGAGTGTCAGAGTGAAGAGGATCTAGGAGAACATTTATTCAAACTTTCACATGAAGCAAACACATTGTGGTGAGATCTTTAAATAAAATATCACGTGGTTTGACACATTATTACCAAGTTACCAATTACTATTATTATGTTACTACCAAATAGTTGAGCCTTCATCAGGGTTGAACATATAATGTATATATTTAACCTTCGTAAAGGCTCAACTGTGAAACTAAACTAGTTGGAAATATTAATCAATTAGTGTATATTATAGATATCTCACAGAGACGAAACTGTATTAATTATGGGAAAGTAGGTATAGAAGTCATTTGGGTGTAACAGGACTTATGACCTGTCTTTTTATGGTTGGCTTAAGTGATCTCAAACTCAAAATATTCTAGTTGGAAATAATTCAATAAAGCGGTGTCAACCCAAGTGATATTTTATTTAATGAACACTTATTTATTTATTTTGTTCTTATTCGTCCTCTTTTTCTTAAGTCCTATCCGTTCAACATATTTACACTTCTGAACATTTCTTAAAAAAATTACGTTTGTAATGTAAATGTACCAACTAAATTGAATTAAAATTTAATTGAAATGTTCCGAACTCCAAAATTATACGATGAGTTTAACACTGATTGTAAATCGTTCACTCAATACTTAAATGTACCTAACATCTGATCCAAGCAGGTAGGGATCATTTAGAAGCAAGCTGTCATTTAATTCAAAGTTCAATTTAATGCAAAAACCTAAAAACATCAAAAATTAATGTTATCTAATACTAGTATTTTACGTATTAACTATTTTTAAAAATAACATCTACAGAACAAAATATCACCAAATATAATTTAATAAGGAATATAATATTGATATCTTTTTTCACCATTCGTGTAAATATTGTCCAACCGATAACCTCAATAAACAATAATCAATTCCAGGATAAATCGAATGAAATGCAATGTCCGCACTTTATTCATAAATTGAATTGGGAATTTAAAAATAACATTTCATTACTCTGCGTAAATAGGGGTTGTAATGAAACCAGCCCTGGTAAACAATTCTTACTAATAATATATAATTTATGTTTGTACCCTCTTTGATTTCATGGGTCCTAAGAATCACAAGTTCCGCTGTTTGCTAGATCTGGACACTCGCGATTCTCCACTTTTACCCATTATTGAAAATGGTTCTGGAAACTTCAATAATCTAAAGAGAGGAGTGGAATTTCCGTAAAGGGAAGATACCACAAACTTTTCAGATAAAGTTAAGTTACTTGAATTTCGTTACATCTTTTATGGAATTCTAGTAGTATACGTTTGTGATTGCATTTTTAATAAAGACGGATTTTATTAAAAATGCAATCAATTTTATTAAAATTTCTTTTTTTTTTAAAAAAAGGAATTTTAATATAAATTGGAAATAATATTTCCTGGCGTATCCTAGTGTAATGCAAGTAATTCGGATGAATTTCAGTACACAAAAAAGTATATTGCTTTCAAAATTCCATAAATCAATTGTAGATTTTCTCATTAGCGACATTAAAGATATTAAAAATAATTAGCGACATCTATGGGGATTTAGGGGAATGAAAATGGCTTTATACAGACTGCATGGAAAGGCGGTTACAACTCATATATGAAAGCTTGTCACACAATTTAATATATACAACTTCCGAAAATTAGTAAGCATGGTATATTCTATCATGGGTGGAAATGGCGAATGTTACATTGTGTAAAGTGATCACTTAAGCCAACCATAAGATAGCTCATAAGTCCTATGTACACCCAAATGACTTCTATACCTACTTTCCCATAAGAAATACTGTTTCGTCTCTGTGAGATATCTATAATATACATTAATTGATTAATAATGTCTCTGTGACAAAAATCCAGCACTGTTCTGAAAGATTTGAACAAACTCAAAATATTCTGAATAAAAAATATTATTCAAGATATATTGTATGACTAAATACTATCATGGTCAATAAAAATCTAACAGAAAAGCGATTCATAATGGAATTCTGGAGCCAGCTTTAATATATAGAATTGATAAAAAAAATAAAGAACGTAGACTGAAACTTTATTTTGTTATAAGTTTATGTAGATATAATAATAATGCACGTGATGAGTTGTCTCAAAATTGTTCAGATGAAAATATATGTTTCTCTAGTCTTCGAGCGTGATATCGCAGAAAATGAAAATAAAAATACAATTTCTTTCTCATAATATTTCATTAAAAACACAAATTATGGTGCACAATAAGAAAAAAATAATGGCTCACTCCACACATTCTTCGATTTCTTTCAAAGAATCGAAATTTTCAATCTAATTATCAGAATGCCATTCGGTATATCGGTTTTCAGTGTTTTGAATTTTCAATTTTAGACATCTTCGATGGAGATGGGTTCATCGTCCACGATGTGGCATTTTTATGAAAATGTCTCTATTTATTTTAATAAAGAGAAATAACGTAAACTGATCCCTCAATGTAGACATGGACATGTTCCTAGAATTCATACAATTTATTTGTTTTCAAATCAGCAATTATTGTTCTATTCCGAATAAGATCACATACGCCTGTGTGATTTTCTGGGTGTTTTTGTGTTGTATTTTGCTAGAGTGATTGAGTTTTGTGGCATATTAAAAATAAAATTAAAATAAATAAATTTTGATTATTCGTTTTCTTCTGTGCATTAAAAAAGTTGAAATATTTTAACACAGTTTAAAATTGACAATTGTTCTTAGTTTTTTATGTAAGCATGTCAATTTTTATTAAAATGTTAGATTATATATTGACATTTTAGGGTCACATATTATACGAGTAGATGTTGGAGATTTCCAAAATGTAATTATTATACAAAATTTAATGTATTTTAAATAATATTTTATTGTTGACATGGTTTTGTGGATGTGAAATAACAGCTATAATAATACCCGCACAGAGTAATAGGTATAATAAATTGATAAATTATTGTCAAAATGTTAATATAAAAATGTCAATTTATACTTCAATCTCAAATGATACCTTGTTGTTCTAAAGTCACATAATATAATTATAATGTGTGACATTTTGAAAATTTTGTCATAATAAAAATAAAATGCAGGTTGTTTATAAAAATATTATTTTTGAGCTTCTCTAAAGGATGTGTTAAATATCTAAAAATAGCAGTAGTTGTAGAAAAGCCCACAAATTTATTTATTGTTTTGTTTGTTATTTTGTTGTGCGTAAAATTTGAGATGAATGGTTGAAATGTAAAAAGACGAGCTTACACATAATTAAAAATATTTTTTTATTTTTAATAAGATAACTAAAATGATATCTAAGTGATACATGAACACCTTACATGAAAGGCACACTATATCATGTTTTGCGTATTAATAGTAAAACAATACGAAAAAATGTGGGATAATAAAATAATAAATAAAACCGGTTTTGATTATGATTTGAGTTTTATTTACTTATTTTCGTGAATGTAATATCATGTTTCGAATAATAAAAACGAAAAAATAATACCAATATAAAATAAGGTTAGGTTTGTGTAATATTATATTTACCGGTTTGATAAAATAACATTTATATTGTACGTAATATAATGTTATTATAAGCTTAAGAATAAATATTGTTAGAAAGAATATTTTCGAAACAGTCATTTTATTTAGGTGAGTTACAACTTAATAATAGGATACGTTGTATTAAGCTATTGATGTTTTTATATTTTGATAAAATCCAAGTACGAAAAATTTAAAAGGAAAAATATAATAAAAAATCCAAAACAATAATCTAAAAGATGTATAAAACCCCAG
This sequence comes from Agrypnia vestita, assembly GCA_016648135.1. Taxonomy (NCBI): domain Eukaryota; kingdom Metazoa; phylum Arthropoda; class Insecta; order Trichoptera; family Phryganeidae; genus Agrypnia; species Agrypnia vestita. The sequence goes on along the minus strand of JADDOH010006992.1, from coordinate 31,285 downwards.
TGTGAATTCATACAATGTTGATACCTACGTGCGATAGAGTGAAGAATTAAACTATGCAACTAGATCTTTTTGTATCTTAGTATGTAGATATAAGTAATTAAAGAAAGGTTTGTGTACATAGAAAGTACGGGTTAAGAGTGGTTGAGAAATAGAATATTTTAGATAAATTTTAAGGGAAACAGAAACGAGGACGTCAACGAATCCGACCTAGCATGATAAAATAGAAATATAAAATATTGGATAAGGATTAAGGTTCAACGAAGTAAGAGAGGTTTGTTAGGAAATAAGGGTATGCTGTTTTCTTCAATCTGCCTACCCCTGCAGGAAAGTGTACAGATGGTAAGTTAATATTTAATATGCCATAGGTTTTAAATTATTTATAACCACAATTTTACAGACGATTTAATGAATTTTAATTACTTGAAATGCACGACATTGAAAATCGTCACTAACCTTATCATTGCAAAGTCGAATAGTGTATGTAATTAAGCGTATGACTTGGCGCTTAAACACGTTCGTGGCATTAAAAGTTAGTTTGTGCTTGGTTAGTAAGTAGAAATGCTGATATTATAAAAATGTAATTAGATGGATTTATGCTTTTTAAAAATATTTGTTTTTCAAAATTGTTTAGAAACTCATAGTATTTTTTAAAACAAGGTGCATTGGCACCAGACGTGATACCAAATCGTGGAAAAGGCCTTAAAGTTAGTTCATGTCTATTTATTTTGATGGTCAGTATCTCACTCTGCACGTTTGCAGCACCTGAATCTCAAATTACGAAAATATCTGAGACTTAAACGTTATGTAATCTTTCGTAAATGATAATTAACTACGCCATTTTTGAATAGTTCTCAACTTTAAATCGCAATAAATTCCATAAATTATGAGTAATAAAAGATAATTGTTGCCAGACTAAATCTATTTCTTTGTTAAATCTGGAATATATTTGATTAAACTAATCTACTTTATAAAATTTTTAAACTGGAATAACGCAGACTGAACTGGAGCACTATTAATTATTCAAACTAATTTTGCACTAGTTACTCGTCTGCGAAATACTTTATATTAATCTGCTAGAGTATTCGCCCATCTGTGCAACACTTTATATTCGCTGGTTATCTATGCTCGCTCGGAGTCGCGCCCGCACCCGTTCGCTTTCATGTCGTTGCTTCCACGGTGCACGTTTTTCACGTAATTTGCAACTGCTCGAGTTTTAGAAACTTCTAGCGTATTTTGGGGCATATGAGTTTCTTCCAAATTATTCAGTAACCTTCGATTTTGTGCTATCCTCCCCAATTTTTCGAATATCGTGACAGTATGTTAGTTGCAGCAATTTCATAATTTTAAATGGTCAATATACCTAAATTGTCTTATTTCAATGAATTTTCTGGGATATTCCGCCATGTTTTTCTGGCCGACGCGACGTTTCGGATCCCATTGTAAGATCCATCATCAGGGCTGATGTATTGTGATTCCAGAAAGATAGTGGAACGACAAAAGATGGAACAAAAACGTAACACTGGATAACTAGTGACAATACATGTTTTCGACACGGTATTACCACGGAATACATAAATATCGATACGGTATTGTAAGCCAATACTTAACCACAACATTAAACACACACTAGAATTTAATTATTTAAGAATTTTTGATAAGACGACTTTCGAGCTGTACATATGGTTCGAATGAATAATGAAAAATAAGTTTTTGAAACATTAATTGTTCGAAGAATATTTTTTCTTCTGAATGAAGGCTTGAACTTTGTGGTGACATTATTATTAAAATAAAACAAAAATCATTTTGTTTTCACCACTATATTAGATAATACAATCTACATGTTTCGAGAACAATGTTCTCCTCTTCAGGATTGTTTGTGTACTAAAATTGAAAAAGTTTAACCATGCAATTGTGTTACGGTGAAGGAATGGGGGAGGGGGGTCGGAGGTGTTAATTATTATGAAATGTCATCTGAAAGGGATGGAATCTTAAGTGGAAAAATATTCAATAGTGGGTCGTGCACAAATTTTGTCTGGTTATTTATTATTTTATATTTGAATTAATATTAACATTTTTCCTAATATTCAAGTATTTCTAGATTATTTATTTGTGAAATAATTAAAATCCTAAAACTTCAATATCTTGGATTTATGATGAGATATCCATAGAAGTACGAGATCTTGCATCTAATAATGCAGGGAAGGTTTTTTGGAAGTCGGGGCCCTGGAAGAAGGAGTTCAAATAAATTAAACTATGTTCTAATAAATTACTATACTCAGTGGAAAATTTGTTATTGGCATAATTTTAAAATCTTTTATTTTATATTTTTTACTATGTTAATATGATGTTTATTTTCCCTTAAACAAATCAATAATAATAAAAAAATAAACAGGCTGAAAAACCTGAGACAATGGCCGGTCTACTGTGTAGCTTTTCTGGATCACAGACAATAAAATTCTCATAGCCAACACGAGGGCCAACGTCCATAACTAAATATTTTTTTGATAGTATACGTATTTTGTTATTTTAATGCTAGTTTCTGTGTAGATGTTGTCTTGTTTATTTGACGAGGGATATCGATTCCTTCCGAACCTTCAAGTCGTCTGAAGCAAGAGAAAATGATCAGATGTTTCGGAGGCTTTGTGGGCCCCGACAAAGGGCGCGTCCTCAGGGTGCCGGGATGCGAACAAAGCAACATTGTTTTCGACAATGAAATGTTTTCGACGCTCCCGCGCTTTTGTTGTGCTAATTGGGTTAAAACTTTTGTGGAAATTGAGTTGTCGTAATGTCGTTTTGCGTACGTGAATATTTTTTGAAAGCGGTCAGATAATTGGATTATCTTTCGACGAATCTAAGCCCGAAATGGCGCCCCCGCAGCTTATCTTATCAAAATAATTCGTTTACATTTAAAGGAAAAACGGTACGTTTTGAGAAGTTAGTTAAATGGTCTTAATTTTGTTATTCGATCAGTCCCATTTTCTTTGGTGCTTTGTCTTTTATAACCTGAACCAGTAAGATATTAAAGGAAGTAATGAAAACGGAAATAGAAATTCAATTTAGTTTTACACCGCAACATCACAATAAATTTTTTTTTCACTTTAAAAGATATGCTAAAAAAAATATTTTATTTGTTTGTATTTATTGATTACGCTTACATGTTTCAGAAAAACTTTTTATTTATCCACATGTATTTATTGATTACGCTCACATGTTTCAGAAAAACTTTTCCATCGTCAGGGCGTTTTATAAATGTCAAAATATCAAAATGAATGATTTCTTTTGTTTTTTGTTTTTCTAAATTATTTGAAAAATTATTTTTATATATTATTTCTGACCTTCTTGATTATACAAAATTATTGGAAAATTGTTAAGAATTGGACTAGTAGTTATATTTAACTGATTATTAATAATATTTTGTTTACTTTTACATGCTTTACTAATTTTTAATGGTTTTCAATTATTCAATTTCAGATTAAAATTATTTATGTGTAAAATGGAAAGTTCTTAATTTGTATCAAAACCGCGATCATTTCCTAATGAATGATTTGAAAATTTTACACAAAAAACTACACAAAAAATCGCATTTACAATGGAGGGATTATTTCCATAAAATTATTTTATCATGCAGTTATAAATTATATGAGTTTTAACAAAGTTTTAACAAATAAACTTTGACGAGCACAGCAGCCGAACAAATGTGTGTAGCATACGGTAACAAATTTATCATTTCCTCAATGCCAAAAATGACCAAATGAATTTAAATTATAATTTGAATCCTAAGAACCTAACCTGACCTAAAATTGTCATTGATGATAGAACCGCCACAGAAACTGGAGTCAATCTTGATACGTGAATTTGAAAATTAGGTAACAACATTTGTATTTATGATCCAGTGTTCAAAGATGCGTTAAAAATGAAGAAGATTTTAAATGCTACTAAACAAGAGAAAATGGACTTTGGCTACCCGTGAATTAATAAAATCACTCGTAAATATGAAAATCAGCCAGGGGCGTGCAATGAGAACATAAAGCATAACTTATACGGAACCATATATTTTGAAAAAAAAATACGGAAATTACACATATATCTCATAATATACCTATCACAATTATTGTAATATTACTCATATTTTAATAAAATATTATATTCTCTCAGATATTATATTTAATTTCTTTTTTTTATCCAAAATACACGTTAACAAAAAGTCATGGTGCAATGTTCTCACTGCACGCACCTGACATCAGCCCTGATAATGGGTTCCGAAACGTGCGCCAAAAGCCAGATATACACGGCAGAAAACTGAAAAGATGCCAGAAAACTGCACAAAAAAGATTCTGAACGGCCATGAAAACTTGAGAACATTTCTAAAAATCACGAGATTTAACGCACTGAAATGGAAAATTGTGGATTACTCTTCATACGGCCTCGATCATGCATCAATTGATTATGACTTATTAAAGTTTTTGCAAAATTATTTAGACGGTAGAAGGTTTAAAAGCTTAAGTGAGATAAAAATGGCCTAAAATGTATTTTGCATCAAAGCCCACACTGCAAAGTTAGACGAAGATCGCACATATTTTGACAGAAAATATATTTTGGTTTAATATTGTTGTAAAAGTGAATTCTCTTTTTTGTTTAAAAAAATTCCATTTTTTTAGCTAACTCTAATATTTACACTTTTATATTATTTTATTTAGTTTAACACAAATAGAGGCACGACATGCCCATAAATTTTATGCATTATTGTTTAACATATTGTTATCTTAATATCATCATCTAAAATATTTATGTATATGTATATCATATATTTTTTTAAGACATAAATTATATTTTTTTCTACATACTGTGAGTACGTGCTTTGTCTGTGCCTATGGTTATTTTATTTGTAATATTATAGTTATTTATATTTGTCACGAGATAGTAGAAACCAACAATTTCAGCACTCCTTTTATTATTCTGTCTACCACGCTACAGCCAGCATTACATTTACATCTAATTTGTTCATTCCTCCCTCTATCGACCAAAGATTTTCCACACAAGCGTCTTAGTGACCGCATTTCCACCGCATTCAGTCTACTTTCATTCCTTTTTTGCCAATTCCAGGCTTCACTTCCACGCATCAGAATTGACACAATAAGGCTATTACGAACCGCTAGTCTTGCTTCTTTTGACAGGTTCTTATTTGCCATAATGGCATTTAGAGCACCATTAATTTTGTTACCCGCAGTCACTCTCCTTTTGATATCGTTCTCAGCCTTGCCGTCTCTACCAAATGAACTTCCCAAGTACACAAATAAATATTGATATTAGTCAAGGTTGCTCGAAATTTTTCGACTCATAATTAAAGCATGAATTTAACTGTAATGTACTGTGGATTAACTCTGTTACACCCTGTATATATGTACATTTGTACAATGTTAGTTAAGACTACCCTTTTTTAATTGGATTTTATCACCACGTGCGTTCCTTTTGTATTACGGTATAATTCTCGCTGATGAGGGAGCATCATCCATCATGTCATCGCCCGTCCTGACGTGATGAAGTGGAGGAAGAGAAAAGAACCCGGGATTATTTCAGATATAGTCACTTACGTACGAAGATAACACTTTCGATGCTGTGAGGGGGGGGGTGGAGGGCTTGGTGGGTGGGGAAAAAGGCTGAAGGAGGGTACCTCGGCTGGGACAAAATTGATAACATTCAACTTTCATTAACAATGTCAATATATGTTTTTGATTAAGAAAACATAATATTTCCAGTCCCAAAGGTATAAAAAAAAATCAATTATGCAACGCATCAAAGAAAACGAACATACAAAATTCTAAAAAACACACCACCAAGATTACAAGACAACTTTAAAATCCCAAAATGTAACACAAAAAAATTTCATATACTCAGGCATAACATTTTTGAACAATCTTCTAATCGAAATAAAAAAAATACAAAACAATCGAAAAACAAATTAAGGAAACATCTCAATAAAAACAACTATAGCTAGACTGCATTCATAAGAATGTGCGCAAGAAATATGTGTGTTGTTACGATGCAAAAAATGAACACAATATAAGTTTTTCTAGTAAGTAAGTAATCTTTTTTAAACTAAAAAATATATATTTATTTGGAATATCATAATGAAATTTGTAATACGGGATTGCCAGGCAACTTTCCACTGCTGTGTTCTAACCGGACAAAGCTAGAGAATAGTTTTTTGATTGTTGTCGACCTATAGACACCATTACTATCAAAATCAAAAATATTTCACTTCACTACTTCATCCCATATATACAATGTAATGTAAAATAATTATATGTAACAATGCAAAGTATCTAGTCCAAGCACAAGAGCAATGCTCTTAAATGGTGAGGTACTATGTATAAAATATATAAATATAAATAATGTATTTTATTGTTTCAATAGACTAGAAAAAAATTGCAATAAATGTTTGCAATATGCAATTTAGCAAAAAAAAAGAACCTTATTATTTTTTAAATGATTCTACAGAGGACAATAAAAGGTATCATTGGTAAACCAGTTGAAGGACTGTGTAGCTATTGATAGAATTATGAACGATCAAAATACATATTTCTATACGTAAAAACGTCCGTCACTAATGCTACCAGATGGCACTTATATTCTTTTATTTTGAAATATTGCTTTCAAACTAAGCTTGTGCTACGAAAATCGGACTAACTTTCTAGTGTCCTGGAATGAGGCTCGAACCGCACACCACCAGATCACTAAGCGAGCATCGTGACCATTATACTCAAATGATAATGTATTTTCAATAATTAGGCAATAAAATAATAAAAAGGAAAAACTGCAAAATTATTTTGTCACAATGTCCGTTATTAACGATTTTAAGATGCAGGATGGCACTGTTCTAACAGCAGTAACTCGCTGTCGAAATATATAGTAAAAGTACGTAATTTTTGACAGTTTACATTTCGAGTACATAATACTACGTTACGAGTACAGAGTGTGGCTGCAAAATATGAACTCTCAATAAGAGGGATAGAATTCCACACATTCTTATCCTGGCACAGCAATTTTATGAAGAGTATAAAATCAGAGGCAGCATATCCGAAATTTTTTTTTTTTTTAATGCAGACACTTTAACACAGATTTCTAATTTAGAATGTAGGAAATTCAAGATTTTATAGGAAATATAGCTTTATCTCTTTCAAAAACATCACTATTAAAAGCAAATGGAGAAATATCCACTTCAATCTTCCAATCTACCCTTAAAGATGAGTCACATGACAAAATTGCCACTTCGTTCCAAAGTGAGAGTTGTCGATTTTAGACTGAAATACTCGTATTACAGCAAAGACAGCATTATCCAAATATTGAACTGGCAAGAGCAGCAATGTTCCCTATTTGTAAGCAATAATTGATATTTACATATTGGTTTAAAATGTAAATAAATACAATAACACAATGTCTAAGGAGACGATAAATATAATTGATAACACTTTAACGTGGTTAAATTATTATTATTTATTTTTGAAGCGGTACAAATGAAACTATTAGTTTGTGATAGCTAAAATAATAGATAAATGTCTTCGAATCGTCGTGAGACGTCTATTATCGCAGATGTATGATGAGAAGGATCAAAAAACGTGTGCATTTTCAAATAAGTCCAAGTGCCTACCCACTTTTCGTCCTAAAACGGTTTCATATTCAAAAGTTTTGAAACTATACAAAATTGACAGATGCATCGAATATTGAATAAATGAATGTGTTTTTGTTTTGAAAACGAATATCTGACAATTACGTCGCTTTTAAAATAACATCGACATTATAAATTCAATAAACAATCATTCGTCAGCTTTTGAATCGAGTTTTTTTATAATTGGTATTTGAATCAAGATGGTTGACAATACATTATTTATATTCCTGGAACATTTTTTCCATGTGAATAAATTTTTGATAGTTTAATGGATGCTTGATCTTGTATTCCCGCTGCATGCTGCTTCCGTTACACGCATTTCCGCTACAATGCGCACGCTGCGCGTTACAACATTCGTTACAATAAAAAACTACCCTAAATGCGCCAAAAGAAGATAACTTCTGAAAATTTAATATATGTATATATATGTATATATATATATATAAAAATAAAATTAAACTGACGATATTTAATGGTGGGTATATTAATTTGTAAATAGCTGATTAAATCCTTCATACTGATCAATAGTTGTTACGCAATCCCTTAAATTACAGCATTGCATTTAGAGGCATAAGTGGTTTAAAATAATGCTAGTGATTCAGTCAGTCCGATTTAGAAGTGTAATAGTTAACGTACGAAAACAAGACAATTAAACTAGTTTAATTGACTGGGCTGGATGAATTTAAACACAGCTTGTTACAAATATATTGCTGCAACAAAATTAAGCCTATCGATTATAATAGTCTAACTTTGATAAGTGGTGTTTTTGTGCGATTTGTGCTATCTTATTATTCATGTTTTTATCAACTGAAATTAAAAAATTCAATCATAATATATTTTCAATATATATTTCATAACTTCGTGCATCGGTCTATTTTTTTCTCAACGTCAGTTGATTTTTTAAAACGTTCAAATTTTATCCCTGGACAAAAAAGAAATTATTAATAAAAAAATAAATCACTTTGTATAAAACCACTATTTATAGAACAATCAACATGTTTTGGAGAAAATGGTTATAATAAACAATGTTTACTAAAAATTAAAAATTAATCTAGGTATATTAGCAACAGAAAAACAAAAATATAGGAGAATTGAATAATTGATTTGCAACCAATGTGAAAACAAAACTTAAAATTAAACTAGGTATATTAGCAACAGCAAAATGCAAATATAGGAGAGTTGAATAATTGATTTGGAACCAATGTGAAAACATATTTAAAAGGTTACTCTTTACATAAAATATTTTATTATGTTACGAACACTTTTTCTGATATCTAAAATTTTTCATTCATCTAACTGTAAACCTATGCTTTTTATGGGTAAAATTTCTTAATACTTGTTAATAAAAAATATTCGTTTCCAAAATATTATTGTGGAATTCAGAATACAAATTCTCAAAACTCGAGTACCTAATAAAAATAATAATATTCAAGTAGAGAAAATAAGTTTACATTTTTCATTAATTTTAATGATCATTATCAATAATCTCATATAATTTAAACAGTAGTCAAATCCATCATTAATATAATTATCGGTTGACTTTACTCATCTAAACCAAGTTTTTTTTGCGGAACAGTACAATAAAAAGTACGTAAGTAAAAATGTGCATCTTTAAATATTTATTTTAGAACACGGAATACGTGTCACATCCATTTTATTACTATTTTCAAACTAAACTAAACGCTTGTGCTATGAAAATAGGACCAACCTGCCAGTCTGGAGTGAGGATCGAACCCACGACCTTTGGATCACGAGGCGAGAGTCCTAACTACAAGACCATCAAGCTATTTAAGTATCTGAAATAATAATGTATATCAGTAAGTATCTACTTAGGTAAAAATTTAATGGATCTATGTACATTTATGTATATTTAATATTTTTGTACATATATTTTGGAATATTTCTCGAGTAAAAACATTATGGTGTGGAAACGGCAAAAATCGATAAGGTTTTTTTCCAGGTTTTCAAGATTTGATCGTTACATTTTTAATGCGATACGCACAGTATTTGCGCCCTCGAGCAAGGAAGATTTATGGGGGTGAGTTTGACACGAACATGGTTAATCATATTGCTTGGAAAGATGCTGCCTCACCTGGCTGTACTCTAATAAGCAACCACGAAAATTCATGGCGCACTAGTGTCGAAATATGTACCAAACAATATTATATTTTGTTTATAGAAAAATTATATTTACTTATTTTAATTTTATTTTATTTGATCATTCAACAAGAAGACATTATTTTTTGGTAAGACAAAATACAGAAGAAATAGTTAAATGTCTCCCACAATTAAGGGATGACATAATTATAGATACCTTAGTCAATTTGATATGAATGACAGATAAAACAATTTTACAGTTTCATTTAACCGATTGTTCTAAATTTACCTTTAACATAAACATAAAAGGGTTCGTAATGTATATAATATACATGCTCAGGGAGGGGGACGAGCTTCTTGTATCTGTCTCACCATATGACGATACCCTTCATATTTAGTATTAAAAATATGTATTAAATTCAAAAGGTAATTATAATCGGAGCATATGCGTGGAAAGGGAGAGGATTTTCTATTATTGGTATGATAGTCGGGAGGGAAAAGAGGTACTTCTGTCTGATAGGTCGGAATGGGATGTGGAATGATAACAAGCTAGTGATTTCAGGAGAATAGACAAGGTAATGAATTATTTGGAAAAGGGAGGATTGGTCGGACAATATTCGCCTGTTTTCTACATTATCCAATTTATGAAATTTTACTAAGCCCAAATAGTTAAAATTCAAATTAAATTTGTAGTTAATGTGCTTGAGAAATATTTTTTTAACGTTTTTGATTATGTACTAATAAACACTGGGGTCACCTATTTTTGCAATGAAAACGATTTTTATTTCAAAATATTGTCACGAGAGTGTAGCAGTGGAAGGAATTGCGTGTAGTCGAGGATTTCTCAGCACTCATGAACATTTTACAGTTAATTATAAATTGATGAAGGGGTCTGGAATAAACTAATACACACGGATTCATGATAAATTTGGAAACACGAAAATGTATACAAATGCAACAACAGGTTGTCAGTAGGTTGTGATATTTAAGCAATTACACAGAAGCAATTTCCCAGAAATTAGCAGAGAGTTGCCAGATACAATAAATTAAAAGAGTATCTACCGACCGTTCCACAGACGAGTGATTAGTGCGAAATTATTGTAAATTAAATAAAAGTGCTCCCAATTAATTCGTGTCCAGTAAATTTGGTAATAACTTAAAACTAGAATAAATAAATAATTTTAATGATATAATATAACACAATGACTTGTACAATTGAACCACGTTAAGTTTATGTATGTAGGTGATAAGTTGTGTTAAATGAGAAGGTGAAGTATGAAGTATTACGAAGAAGTCCATCTCTTCCCACGGAATTTTCCGTTATTTTATGTGTACGTCACGGTGTATATTAGTGAAGTATAACGAGTAACCAGCAAGTTAGAAAGGAAACCGGTATGCGAGAAAAGATATCCACGATTGATATATTCGCTGATTTATTTCGGAGTTCTTCTCTGGGTGAGAAAAAAGCATCCATACGAACACTCAACATTCTTTCATTCCACGCCTCTATCAGGCTCTTACCTAAACATGTATCAGCTCAAGCTTGAATACTCACACGATTTCGATACAATTCGTTCATGAGCGACCACAAGCCCATTGGAGAAATTTAATTTATCACGCCTTGATTGCGGGTTTCGAAAATGAGAGAGAGAGAGAGAGAGATAGAGAGAGAGAAAGAAAGAAAGAGAGAGAGAGAGAGAGAGAGAGAGAGAGAGAGAGAGAGAGAGAGAGAGAGAGAGAGAGAGAGAGAGAGAGAGAGAGAGAGAGAGAGAGAGAGAGAGATAGAGAGAGAGAGAGATAGCCTAAAATAATGATAATAATGAATGCTCAGCTAGCCCAGTACTGTACCAAAGAAAAAATTCAAAATATTACTAAGTCATGATGAAGCCCGGTAAACAAATAATTCCGTGAGGCTTTATCGATGGTTGAGGCATTAGCTTTGCGAAATTCCGTACTTCGGGGTTATATTAAACAAAAACAACGTAAACAGTGTTTTTATTAAATAAAACCGCGTAACACGCAACACCCGAAATACGCATTTTGTTTTGGCCAACGAAAATAACTTACCAAGATTTAAGAAATACATTTTGGTAAAAACACGCTTCTATTCGTGGTGAAATATTATTTTAGAGGAATCAATACATTAATTTTGATTTTTACACAGTGTTACACAGTTGGTTAATATATGCACATTATCACGGAATGGCAAGCAAAAGAAAAAGCGCATTATCCAAAACCCTTGTAATATGCCAAAACACTATCTTAGGATCTAGAATGATCCACAACTACCTACAACCTTCTGGAAACGTCTACAAATGACTGGAACAACAGAAAAGCGACGAGAAACTTCTCCTAAATATTAGAATAATCTAAAACGTATGAAAGAAAATACCAGCATTTGGGTACGGAACTATGCCGCGGTATAAGTTGATTAGTCGTGTTTGATAGTTCGCTCAGCCGCGAAACGTGAGACGATGCCCAGGGTGGCTACTCATGAGATAATTGAAGCGATAAGTAAGGCGAAGTAATCGAGCGAAGTACCGTATTGGCGAAATAAACCAGAGCGACTTCTATGTGCGAGAATTGAATATTATACAAACGTGTCACCACCCCGCGACAAAAGCGAGTTTGTATACGAGTGAAATATTGCCAAATAGTGTAGATTAAATAATATTAAGTTATTGAGTGACTCTGTGAATTGAATAATTAATTAATAATTATTTTCACTAATTCCTCCTTGGGAATGTAACAGTGTAACAATATATCAACACTTTTTGCCTAATGCTGTAATTTTCAATTCTACTCTCAGAAATCTGAAATTGTTTTGTAATATGTGTGTTTTAATGTGATTTTAACATTTCACATTTTGTTTCTTAATATGACATACATATAATCAGGGTGTTATATGTATGTCAAAATATCAAAATGAATAATGTCTTTTGTTTTTATAAATTATTTGAAAATTTATTTTTAAATATTATTGCTGAAGTTCTTGATTACTCGCAATTATTGGAAATTTTTTTAGAATTGGGCTAGTAGTAAAATTTAATTGATTGTAAATAATATTTTGTTTACTATTACATGCTTTACTAATTTCTAATGATTCTAAATTATTAAATTTCAGACCAAAATTATTAATATGTAAAATAGAAAGTCCTAAATTTTTATCAAAACCATGATCATTTTCTAACAAATGATTTGCAAATTCCAAAAAACCATGATTATTCAGACATCTCAAATTTGCATTTGCATTTGAGATGTCTGAATAATCATGCTTCATTTGGGATAAAATTCTTTTACAACCATTTTTTTATGTCAGAATCAATAAAATGTGTATTATACATTATTTTTGTCGAATAATTTTTTTCTAAAACAAAGCTATCGTGAAAAATTAGAAAACTAAATTGAAGATAATTTTTCGAATTTGAAATTTTCTTCCGTCGTCAAATATCAAAGTTGAATCGGCCGAATAAAATGAATGATTTTGAAATCGGAATATTTTTTCATTCCTACATTCTGTTACACGTTTCCGTCGTCGTCGCATTCATGAAATTAGTCCCATAAACCGAGCGCAAAGACGTCACACATAAAAAAAACGCATCAGTAGTTATATCGTTTGATAGTTTCATAGCAATAATTGCCCCTGGTTAGAGCGAGCAAGGGTGCCATAATAACTTAAAGAAGGGAGCACAAAGCAAACAAGACAACGCTGTAAGACTTCGTGATGGAGATTTATTGGCGGAATGTCTAAGTTTTTCCAGAAATCTCCAGGCTTTGTGGCGGAAATCCCGCCAGAGTAGATCACGTATGAACCGGGATTACACGCATTCCTCCTCTCCCGCCGCGATAGCGCTGCCCGGTGATGTAATGCCATTTTCGGGAAAATTTACTACTTGCTTGTGATGCCGTTTGAAACACGCTTTATAATAATAATACCCGATTTGTTTTATTCCTTGATTTTTTACAGAGATTCTTTCACTCATACATATAGCTTCTAATGCCATGATATTAAATTTCTTCATAATATCTTAAATAATAATGTGGATTGTTCTGATTTATTGTCATGTATTGATTTTAATGTACCGTCGTTTACGTCATACAAATCTTTTCCGAACCAAAAAATATAAAACTCAAGCCGCAAAAAGTTATCAGTGGAATCATAAACTTATTCTTGTAATACGAGAAATCCCTTATAGGCATAGACTTATTCGCAGACAAAAAGCAAAAACTTAAAGTAATAAATTCGTAGGCTTAAAACTAACGTACAACGCACATACACATACACACACACACACACACAGACACACATACACACACACACACACACACACACACACACACACACACACACACACACACACACACACACACATATATATACACTAAAAGCATCACCTTTAAGCAAGTAACTTTAAATATATTATTGTAAGCGATTATTAGTTGTATGGAGCAGATATTATTCAAATATTTAAATATTTTCTTTGTAAAACATCTTCATGCATTGTTAGCTTTAATTCGAACTAATAAAATAAAATAAATATATAAAAATGTAATATATTGTCACGGAATCGAAGCTGTGAAACACTCTAAATAAATTAAAGTTTTTAATTATTAATCAATATAAATAAGTCTCACAGATATGAAGATATTTATATGGGAAACGTGTATGAAAGTCTATATGAGGTGGCCCAGGGCTCATGATCTTTTTAAGCTGGCTTGTGATCACTTTACACTATACAATCTTCACTGACTCCACCGTAAGAACATTCACATGCTATCAACATTTTGAATGTTGTAATGTGTTCAAAATCAATTTCTTTCATATGTTCGAATGGACTATGCTAGAGATATCTATGGTCCTTTCCATGACATAGCTAGTATTTACATAGGTATACATAGATTTTAATAATACCTCTATATTTTTAAAGTGGATTATCAAGCAATATTCTCTTAAATGTATATATAATATTCTTCCGAATTATTTAACATAAACACTAGAATACGCCTGAAAATTATTATTTTAATTGTTAATTATTAATGAATTATTAATTTTATTTATAAACCTAAATAACTGAACACGAATTAAACTGGAGATCGATTCTTTAATTCATATTATCTCGCACTATAATCACTCGTCTTTGGAACGCTTTATAGAGGTCTGTTAAATAAATATTCGACATCTGTGGTCGTACTTATTTCCGGTATTTTGCTTTATCTGTGACTTTGTTAATGTCAAAATTAGACTGAATCTCCGCGCGCGCTTCTACGTAATTTATAACGGGTAGCGTTCTAGAAATTTCTCAGTCTAAAAGAATTAGACTCACAAAAATTTTGACAAGACATTTTCCTTTGCAGCATCAAAATTTCAATTATTTTATGTTTATACAATTTTATATTTATCTATCTATAAGGGTCAATAACGATACTAAAAATGTCGTAATTGATCCTGATAGATAATAAAAGGTGACTCACTTAGTATGATTTTTGTAAAAATTCTCTTCTTCCTGGTGATGCCAATTAAATGACGTTGTATAATAATCATACCCTTTCTGTATTATTTTTTGATTTTTTTCAGAGATTCTCTTTTACTCATGCATATAAAAATGTCATATGAAGCTTTGGGTATTTAATTTTAAATATGCAATATTCTTTACACAGTTAAGGAGATAATATTTTATTAATATTTCTGATATTTCTTTTGTAAAACATCACACTATCGTGAACACAATTTACAACGAATTTTAAAAATTCGTTTTATTTGAAACAAGTCAGATAAAATGATTGATTACATAATTGATGATAATTCTTATTAAGGGATGCATTTAATATACGCATTGTTATAATTTAAAATGAAAATTGTTGAAATCTAAAAAAAGGCTAATTCTCTATTTATGTTAATAAATTATCACTCATACTGTCACACAAGTGCAATATATTTTTAATTATCCAAATTTAAATAAAAAATATATTTTTTTATCTCATGATTTCGATAATTCAATTTAAAACTGTACCTCATCTACTAAATTTCGTTAAAATGAGCATTTTCTGATGTTTATATTTATATATGCTATATTTATATGCTTATATTTCTATATGCTATATTTATATGCTTAAATTTCTATATGCTATATTTATATGCTTATATTTCTTCCGTCTTTCCAAGGTCCTATTCTTGGAATTATTCCTTTTAATTTTCTGGATCTGACCACGCGTTGAAATATTCCAAGTATTTTATTTTTCGACGCCTGCGTAGTGAACTACGGATAATGCGGCATTTAAATTACTCGAATACTCTGGATAATGATGGTCATTTGCGAGTCCCATTTGAGTGCATGAAATTTTTCGTGTTGAATTAAAAACGCGGTTCAACTTTTAATATAAAAGTGAAACGTTTTTGATAGCAATCATTAGAGCAATACTTTTTTTTTAGCCAGTGCTAATGAATACAATTTATGATTTTCCATCTTTCAGAATACCAAACCGAATTGTCCATGGTTTTGTATTATACATGTATTTTAAAACCTGATATTTTTAAGTTTATATTTACAAACATGTAATTTAAGCCCGTCGGACGAGCGAAAGATATGTTTACATAAAAAAAATGCATAAAATAATTTTCTAACTTAACAGTAACATTAAGTTTATCATTTTGATCAAATACACAAGTGTCTATTATCGATATTAAAAATATAAAACTACCATAAAAAAACTATGGTATATTACCTACCTATTTCGTACAAAAATATTTCGGCATTTTTGTTCAAAAATGTGATTTTTTTATTAATTTATATCATTTAATGTATATAATATATGCTAGACTACAATTATTTTAAGTGAACAACTAAGACAAAGTGTTTTTCTTATATAAAAGTAATAAACTGATTTTTTTTATTTTAATTAAGAAAATAAAAGCATTAATCGTCAAAAAAATATTTTTCAGTGTCGTAAAACAATTAATTGATTCTGAATATTTACATGTTCGCAGAATATATTTACTTACAAGTAAAAAGCTAGTATAATGATTATAAAACTGTACAAAAACGATATGTAACGCTTTTTAATCGTATGAAAAGATGATTTTAAACAATATATTGTATTTAAACATGCATTTTGAGTCCTTAGTCCCAACATTAAAGTTATTTTTTTAATAAAAAACACGAAAATTACTATTACGAAATAAAAATAAAGATTGTGAAATATTTCAAAAAAATTCTTAAATTAAGTATTTTTAAAATACAGGCTCAATATATATGAATATAAAACACGCTGCAAAACAACTAAATAAAATTTATTAAATATGGTACAAATATATTGTATTATTTTTTATTTTATATAAACACGTATACATGTACAATATGTAAGTACGAAATTAATGTTTAAGCTAATTACAAGGATGCTTAATTTAATGCCAACCAGGGTGATTCTGAAGATAAAACTTTCATGTAGATAGACAACATACACATAGAATCTAAGTATATTTTTTTCACTTTAAACTATGTAAAGATTACAAAATGAACATCTGAAAATATTGTTTTTTAATATTAAAATTGCGAAAATAGGAAAAAATTGGAAAATTCAGACAAATTTCTTCCCATGACAAATGATTCGTTCAAAAAAAAAGTTGAGAAAAGCTTTTTACTCTCATCATAATAGGCCTATTTATTCCCCGTTTGATGAAGGACTCACATAGTATCTCATACTTATTCTCTGATAAATGTTAAAACATAAGTGAAAAAATGTAAAAGCTTCAATCACGCTAACTTATTTTGGAAAATGAAATAAAAAAACAATTTTCAACTCATCTCGTTTCGAATGTAAGAAATTCTTGCATTCAAAATTTGCGCTAAAAGAAGAACAAAATTACCGGATTTTTCCAATGAAAACAAACGCCAGTGAACAGCATTTTATCCAATGATTTGATTGGGCGGAATGGCTCAGTGGTGTAATGAAGCGCGCATTTCCCAAGCAAAAAGAAGGAAGATTCTTTGGTAATTCTTTAATCACAGATCATCCCTACGGTACTATCGCAACCTGCCAGTTGTAAACTCTATCATGAAGAGAGAAAAGTTTATATTTTATAATTTCTTTAGAAAACTGCTTTGTATTATATTAGATGTTAACACCGAAATATGTGTGTTGAAAACATGTAATTGTTTGTCTTAATTTGATCAGAAAAATTGAGAAAATGAATATAAGAAGGTAAAGAAATATTTTAAGTGAAAACAACTTAAAAATTGTGTATTTCACTAGATTTCACCCACTACTGCAATAATTAGGTACCCACTCACTTGATTAATTAGGTACAATACAATTGTGACGCACGTATCCGTTTTTAGGAAATTAAGTGTTTTGGCGGGAATTTTAAATGTTGAATTTCAAAATCGTTTTTGTACTCTTAAAAAATATACTTTTTTATTGTTATTATTATGATCGATTATATTAAAAAGAATGTGAAATTTCCCTATGGTGAGCAGATAAGGCCCTGGAGAACGAAAGACGTCCTGTATTATATTATAAGTTGTAGAGATTACTGGTAACGATCATTATATTGGGTGGTAAACATAAACTATGCTATCTCTATGTTTATATTTTACTGCTCAAGTCTCGAGAATATCAGAATCTCCCACCGATTCTTCTTTTTCCTTGCACTGTCCCAACTCATTGCCTAGGTAAGCTATTGGGGTCGGATCGTCTCAGGCTTTACTTTCTTTGGTTCTGGGTGTCGCTTTCATCTAGGCCATTTGTCTGCAGGATTTTGGAGCATTAAGTCATCTAGGATTTCTTTGGTCTTCCTCTGGATGACTGTTGATGAAGTTCCATAGAAATTGCCTGCTTTGCGTGTTACTTAGTGGTCTACGTCGTATGTGTCCGTAACATCTCAGCTGTCGTTGTCTATGTCCGTGACACCCAGGCTAGTATGAATGCGAGAACTTTTAATCCTATCTATAGGTGAAGTATTAACGGGATGTGGCTGTGGGATGCAAGTGAAGCAGTAATAATTAAATAAACTTTTATTAAATATAAAATAATGGACACTAATTTAATCGGAGCACTGTTCCTAAAGTCACTCTTAATTCAGAATATTTTGAGTTTGTTCAAATCTTTCAGAACAGTGCTGGATTTATGTCACAGAGACATTATTAATCAATTAGTGTATATTATAGATATCTCACAGAGACGAAACTGTATTAATTATGGGAAAGTAGGTATAGAAGTCATTTGGGTGTAACAGGACTTATGACCTGTCTTTTTATGGTTGGCTTAAGTGATCACTTTACACAATTGTAACATTCGCCATTTCCACCCATGATAGAAAAGACAGGTCATAAGTCCTGTTACACCCAAATGACTTCTATACCTACTTCCCATAATTAATACAGTTTCGTCTCTGTGAGATATCTATAATATTCACTCTTAATGTTTATAGAATATTTCAATTATTATCCAAATTCGTATTCGCAATAATTATAACTCCAAAATAACTTCTGTTCATATACTGATGTTACTAAAATTGTTCAGGTGGGCACTAGAAATTTTCTCGCCCGCCGGTAGGTACTTTACACACACCTATAGTGCAGTAGCCGGTTGAGTTATAAGTTATCGATTTCTCGATGATTCCAGAGTTTACGAGAATAACCCAGTTGATTCCAGATTCGTGTGAGTGATTTCGAAATGCGTAATTCCTTCTGATTCTACCATTCGCGATAGTATAATATCACAATGAATTTCTATGTGCCACGGTAGGGAAAACGGAAAGGACACTGGTACATTACAGATACGATATATTCAGAATCGCTCTGTAGATATGTACGTGCAATGGGAACTCACGAGTCGACACGATTTAATCTCCATCTTTAGCGAAACGCCCGTAGTGGGTTTATGGGTCGGAAGGAATTTTTAAGTAAACTCCGCCCCGGCGAGCGCCCCCCCTTTGAGCGCCCGGCGCCCGCTGTTTGCCAATTTGTCGATATGGACGTATTCGAAAATGTCCTGATTGCGCTCACTTCAACGCCGTCGACAAATTTGAGACGAACAAATGTTGACAGCCAATTAAAATAATTGTTCAAAAGATTTATCTAATTTTTATCTCTAATCTAAATAACTCCACTCTGGATGGTTTTGAGTTTTGAAAAATTGATCGTGTAATTTGATAATTTTATCTCAAAAGAAAAGTGTATTGTTATTCAAACCCATGTATAGTAACCCATCTTCATTCTATTCTTACTTTTTCCTTTATTTTAACATCCTTTAATAAATAAATATTGCGTACGTCCACTAAAAATCCTTAATTAAAGAAATATTACGTATGTCCACTATAAATCCTTAATTAAAGAAATATTACGTACATCCACTAAAAATCCTTATTAACGAAATATTACGTACATCCACTAAAAATCCTTAATTAAAGAAATATTACGTACGTCCACTAAAAATTCTTAGATAAAGAAATATTACGTATATCCACTAAAAATCATATACAGATCCCTAATGTATAATTTAATAATATTGAATTTAATGTTTTGTTACACTTTGATTCGCATTTTATTTCTAATAAATCAAATATTTTTTTTTAACAATATTTTTATACAACGCAAATGCTTGATTTTGTCCACAGAGGGATAAACAATTATTAATAAGGATAAATTATAGGAGAAATTCCATACATTCCTTAGTATTTTTATAGAATGGCCCAGAACTTACGACATGTACGAGCTGGCTTAAGAGATGTAACTTTCAAAATTTGATAATGTGTGGATGTTCTTACGATAGAATTGATGAACGTTGCATCGTGTAGAGAGATAACTTAATCCAGATCACATAAGTCGCAAGCCCTGAGCCATCCTATAAAAAGACTTCTATCCACGTTTTTCACATAAATTTTGTTTGTTATTTGCGTGTATTGCATTTTTTGGTTCCTTTCTGAATTTATTCACAAAAATATATATAAAATATGTAAATATATCACGAATTTCCTCTACTAATGTTTCGGACCCTGATACGGAGTGTAAATTCGGATATTATTAACAAGTAAATGATATTAAGTCAATTAAATATAGCTATTTATATTTATTTTCAGGTAGTACCTATTATGAAACAAGAGTCTAGAGCTGCTGAAGTGACCGTTCGAAAAATACAAATGATTGACCGAGGATGTAAAAAAAAGTAACCCATAAAAACCAAGTTTTTATTATACTCCCTTTCTCTCTAAAATATAACAAAAATCAAAGACGAATTAAAACATATAACATAATACTAAACTTACAGTAATTTAATATATTTATAAAATGTCAGATTTTTTGAACTTTGATAAGACACTTCATGCTTTGAAGATTAACTTCTAAAAATATTTGTCAGTCAATTTAGATTTTCGACATTCGTACTAAAGTACCTATTATGCATATCAACGGAGTAATTGAAATTTAGAAAATATTCCGCGACGTTATCGGGCCGCCGTAATCAAACTTTTCTAATGATTCCAATTGAATAAACCAATAAAATTTCTAAAAATCCAAAATTATACTATAATTATTAATTTTTTTAACAAAAATTTGATAGATATTTGTGATCGTCGCCACGAGTCTACTTGCCAAGTTTAAGCTCGATTGGATCGCGAGAAAAGGGTCAAAAATCGATCCAAAGTTTTTGTTGACGGCAAGCAAGCAGACGCCACGAATTAATATAAAGGGAGTAAAGGAAAATCTGTCGACTCTCCCAAAAAAATGAGTTCATTCGAAGAAGATTGAAGTCGATGACTGTATAAAACTGCCATCAGAAGATGCATTTATGATTTTTATCTATCACAGAAGGAACATCTGACTATGAGAAAAATATTGGTCGCGCTCGGGAAACTGATTATGTTAAAAGAGTCACAAACAACATTACGAAGAGTAATCGAAGAAACCGGAATCAGATTGATGAAAAAAAAAACAAACAATTGTTGTTGAAGAAAAAGAAAAAGTGATTAGCCCACAAAATATTGAGAATATTTTGAGTTTGTCCAAATTTTTCGGAACACAGCACTGAATTTTGTTCCAGAGACATAGAGAAATAGATATCTCATTTGTGACATCAGTGTTAAATTAAAGGGCATCAAAAAGAGTTGGATGCCGGTCGCGCTAAGGATAATTAGAACATACACGTGAAACGAGTTGTAAAACTTAAATATATATACAACTTACAAAATTTTTATAGATGTGGTGCTCTTTCATGGGTTAAAACGTGAAGGTTAAATTGTGTAAAGTGATTACTGAAGCCAACCGTAAGACGGGTCGTAAGCACTATGTGATGAATCACCTGTTTCTATAGATTTTTTTTTTTTATTATATTGTTTTTATTTTGAACTCTAAGATGATTTAAATGCTACGCGGGGAAAAATTGAGCTAAACTGGCCGTAGTATTGGAGCTACAAAAATTTGGGAATGATGAAACGCTAGTATTGGGAGGGAGTTAGTAGCGATTGATCGGATATAGGTTACGAGCAGTTAATATTCAATTCTTATAAAACATATTAATCTTGTGGTAAAGCCGCGTTTGGTACAAATGGTTGACGATCGGCGCGGTCCGAGCGGTCCACATGTGCTTCCCAAAAAAAATACTGAACACGGCTTTCGTAGATTTGGGTCGCGATTATTGCGTTTAGGGCCGTTAAAAAACCGATTAACGTCTACTCTAAGGTGACGATGATATTGACAGTTCCACGAGGTTTCTGAATTATTTACTTTTTTGCTCGGGTTTTGAAATCGTTTGAGAGCCGTATATCTTCATCTCGAGTGGATCCCCGTGCAAGAGAGAGAGCAGAATATGAGCAAAGGCAAGGAAGGCAGGTCCTAATCGGGGGATCGCGAGAGGAAAACGCCCATAAATAATTTGTAATAACACGGATTAAAACGTATACGATATACCAGAGGGGTGACCTTAACTGAGCGGATAATGATTTATTTTCGTTTCGCGGGAATCGGATAACGTAGGCAGATAGAAAAGTTAACTATAATTCTATTATATTTATCTGTAGACTAACGCTCTTCAGGCTTTTACAACAGATAGGTAATTGTGCAATGACGGTATATACGGTTAGGAAAGAGATAACGATAACGTGTAAGCATATTAATGGCACGACAAGAAAATAATATACTCGAATATAGATACAATATATTAACTATGTAATCACTACAAACCTGCCCTACGTTAGCGTAGTTTCAACAGGACGGGTAACGTGTATACGATTGGCTATTCTAGCTCAGATTTCGCCGGGTTTGCTAGTAATAACCACAAAACATAATTGGAACAAGTGTATTCAATTCAATTCAATTCAATTCAATTTATTTCATGATAATATGTACATGACAAACAAAATGTTTAAGGCATACATATTAGAAGTATATATCAAAAATGAAAATATTTAATAAATTAAAAATAACATAAATCTGGTCAAAGGTGTAGGAGAGTCCCGCTTCGGAAAACCCCCTCAGACACATGGAATATATCAATACCCAGAGCGATTTTGTTCAGCATGGCTGTGGCTCTTCCAACAGGCATAACCATCGGCAGGTTGGTCCTGTATATTGGAATGTGAAACGATCTATGCTGACGATGTCTAGTGTAATTGTCAGGAGCATACAAACCAATGCTCTGCATAGTTTGGGGATCATCAATCATACCGCGCAACAATCTAGATAAGAATATTGTAAATAAAATAATATGAATTTGCGGCCCATATACACATGAAATAAAAGGATAAAGCGTATGGGGATCTTATAGATGGATGGATAAATGAAACAAATATATATAGGAGTAAATGCAAGTAAAAAGCAAGCATATAAGTACCAAAAACATAGGAGAACATAGTGTGATAGAAATTCGAAGACGGGAGGAACAATAATGTGAAGTGGAACGGATATAGCAAGAGCATGTAATAATGATAAACGTACAAATACAGACAACTACTTGAGACCGATTCGACAGATACTAGCAATCTTTCAACACACCTCTAAGAACATGGTGAGCGGTATATAGTTATCAGCGGAGGCGTCCAGTGCCTTGGCAATGAATGAGCACTGAATTAATCCGACGCCTTGCCTGCGGCACTGGAGGTTTATTTACTTATTTGTTTTATTTGTTTTCATTTATTGGGTTTCTTACAGCCATATAATTAATCAATCTTTGAAGAAAAGACAATAATTGATGCACAGAGTTTTGGGCCAATTACGCGAAAACACATACATACAATCGATAAAAGAATAATAAAAACATGTCCAATAGTGGGTTGTGTGAGTGTGTATCTGTGTGTTTATTTATTTGTTTATTTATTTTGTTTTGGGAAAAAAATTAAAAGCAAAACGATCTTAAAAATCTTCCACTGAATTTAAAAATTTAATTTAACTTACATTAATAGTTTATTGTGTTATAGCGAATAGTACTCTTCCAGTATTATATTGTTCGAGAATATTCACTGTCTATGTAACATAGTTATTTTGTGGATCAATCTTACTGCCAATAAAAATAATAATAAATGGTTACAAATTATGTTTAAATTCCGCAACGGAGGGAGCTAATACGTCCCTGTGCGCGGGGTGCCGCGGGCATAAGACAGGATTCATTGGGTGATCCACGAGAAAAGATCGCCCAAAATTAATTTAAAATTAGGTATAGTACCTTTGGATGATTGTTATATCTAGGTATGCAGTGTGCACGAGGTGAATATATGGAAATTGATCCCATGATATAGCGGCCAAGAAACGTTAAATTTCCGATCAAGACGAGTGGAAATACGAGGGAACGGGGCATAATAATGGTAGATAATGAAGAAACATCAACTATGATTAGGGGAGTACCCGATAGATTGTAGTTACGGTTGATCAAACGACACTATGGACTGAACTTAGAAATTAAATATTAAAAATTAATTATCGCGCTTGTGAAGCGAGTTCAATTCGTCCGAAGCCACTGAGTCCGTCCCAAATAGGCACAGGGATGGAGACAGAGATGGCAACAGGAGGTGGGATCAACTGACATATCCGAGTGGAGATATGGTTTTTTTTTGCCAAATTGAATCTTAGGAACAAAGATTTAGTTTTCAAGGAAAGTAGGATATTGAAAATCCTGGAAACACACGACTTAGGACCTTTGGCTGCTAGGGGGGGTTTAAAATGTCAAGACACAGCAGAAATCAGGCAGTTGGTGACGGTCTACGAGAGCGCAAAATCTGCGTCGGTTGTTTTTTCGAGTGATAGAACCGTGAGTGAAAGTTACCGTCGACTTAGAGTGCCTCAGTGAGGGAAAATTATAGTGAAAGTGCGTACGGGTAAATATACTCTTCGACATTGTTGGTTGCTCACGTTAAAAGAAAAGGGGGGTACGGGTTTGATTTTATTTTATAAAGGGTAATTAATTTGGCATATTAGAACTTCGGAAATTACTGCGCTTTATTAAGTTGATTAGTCCGGCATATATAGAACTGATATTTGCAGATCTCCGGAAACTAGCTGTGCGTTATAAAGATACCTATTTTATGCTAAACACGCGGGAAATTGTTAATAAATCTTGTAAAAATACCTAACTTATGCTAAATACGCGAGGTCCTGTCAAAAGAGTTTTAACTCAGAGTACGGGTTTGATTTTATTTTATAAAGGTAATTAATCTGGCATATCGGAACTTCGGAAATCACTATGTTCTATAAAGTTAATTATTTTTGTCGTCTTACTAGGTTCACAGAATAATATTCGCAGAATTTCAGGAAACGGTAGAGTTCAAATTTAGTTAAATTTTCGTTTTACTAAGTATAGTATTGGCGGATCTCTGGAAACTAGCTGTGCGTTATAAAGATACCTATTTTATGCTAAACACGCGGGAAGTTGTTAAAAGATAAAGGAGTTGTTACTAACAGATTCGATTTTAAATAAGTCTTATAAAAATACCTATCTTTGCTAAATACGCGAGGTCTCATTTTAATTTTTACATTTGTAAGGCATATAATATTTCGTTATATGAAATGTTTCGATTAGACCGGGTTTATTTTAGTTATCGAAAGAATATTTAGTTTATTTTAATATTTTTTTTGTTTATGTTTTATAGTAAGAGTCCGTTAAAATTATAGCGAATAAATTCTGGGATTAAAAATAGGTCTAGTGAAAAATATATAGCTGATCTCGCGGGGTATCAGGTTCAGCCATAATAATCTAGATTTTCATTTCGTTTAAAAGTATATAGAGTAATTCCGTGAGAATCGGGGCTTATTTACAATTTTACAGATGTATGAAATTTCATTATTCTAAAAAATTATATAAAATAATCTCGTGGGGGTCGGGGTTTATTTACGGTTTTACAGAAGTACAAGTTTCACTATTTTATAAAGTATATAAAATTGCTTCCGTTCGGCCCGGGTTATCTTATATTATATAGGAAAACATAGGTCCCGCGCTATTAAAACATATAAAAACGTTTCATGTGGCCGGGATTATTACGCGCGTTGGGGAAAGTCTATAAGGTAAAAATATGTTTAATTTGATTCGGGTATTTTATATTTTATGAAAGATATTTGCCTCGCGGACTTAAACTATGAAAAAATGTTTCAATTAGTTCTGGTTATAACTTCGCGATTGTATAATTTGGGGTACTTCGTATTGTACGAAGACGTAAATCTCGCGTATAAAAACGTGTATAAAAAAAAAAACGTATATCATGTATTCAAACATATAAAAACTTCTAGTACATTGTTTCGATAGACCGGGGTTGTATTATACTTATAAAGATGTTGTAGGGCCTCGTTATATTGAAAATATATAAAAACCGCCTGGGGCCGGGTCTTCTTATTTATAAACTATATAAGATTTCGTTACATTTAGTTATATAAAATGCTATCGTTCGGGAATTCGCGTTTCATTTTAAGCATATATAAATATAGGGTCCCGTTTTGAGCAATGTTAGTGTTTCGTTTAGAATTCGCGCCTTCATTTAATAAATATGAAACATGTAGATTTCAATTAGAACTATTTTAAAATGATTCGTTTAGAAATTCGCGTCTTGTATTATAAATGTGAAAATTATAGTATTCGTTTTGAGCTAAAACGTGTGAACATAGAAACACTACAGTTTTGACCGCTATTTTGTTTACTATGCCTAGGACATTCTTGCGGTGTATTAGACTTGATGGTAAAATTTAAACTCTTACTCTGTTTAAAATATACGTAGTGTCTCCGCCTAGATTGGC
This sequence comes from Agrypnia vestita, assembly GCA_016648135.1. NCBI lineage: Eukaryota > Metazoa > Arthropoda > Insecta > Trichoptera > Phryganeidae > Agrypnia > Agrypnia vestita. The sequence goes on along the minus strand of JADDOH010006992.1, from coordinate 4,315 downwards.
TTCACGATATACTTTATGAAATTTGTAAGTTCCGTTGTCCTAAAATTGTATAAAATTACCTTCGTTTAGATCGGGTTATATCATATTCCTCGTGGAACGCGTAAACCTCGTTGTCCTGAAACTAAATAAGGATGCCTCATCTAGACCGGGTTCATTTTACATTTTAGGGAGAATATAAGTCCCGCGTCTTTCACTACATAAAATGGATTTGGTAAGATTGGGGTTGTTTATACTCGTAGAAATTACAGAATTCCGTTATTCCTAAACCATATTAAAATGATAAATTATATTAAAATGATTTAAAATATATTAAAATTTTCCGGAGAGTGGATATCAAATATTCGAGATGATAATAAAATTATTTATTTATTTATTTTTATTTATTTGTTTACGCCCATTAGGCTTTTACATAAAGAGTATAAAATAAATTTCAAAAGCACATACATTAAAAGTTTCAGGAATAGCACCAAATCATGAGTATAAAAATTAAAAATGTAGAGTAGGTAACGAGCAGCAATGCGTATAGGCTTTTACATGAAAAAATATATCATAAAATTAAAAGAACATACATTAAACAATATAAATTACAAGTAGCAAATTATTAAAAGTACCGGAATAGCACCGAAACATGAGTACAGAAATAAAAAATATAAAGTACAAAGCGGCAATGTGTACGAAAAATATATATTACCCACCATTACATATTAACAGCTGAAGTCAGTAACGAAGCAGTATTGCCTCTTTAAGTGTAAACTTTACTTTCTCCAGACTGTCGACGAAGATGTCAATCATGCAACCATATTCATTACATTATATTAAGAATAATATAATTTTGTTATCAATGCACAAACTTGGCAATGAACTACCTACATATGTCGACATTTTAAATCTATCTCTCTCAAAATTTAAAAAACACTATATGATCATTTCTTTTCAAAATATTAAATTTTTATATAATGTCTTAAATTTTTTATATATATATAGCTGGCTATTCAAATTTAATATTGCTATATTATCGGTGAGTAAAAATTTCTGAGATCACTACTTTACACCTTTCGCATATATACTTTTTTTTTTTACATAAATGTCTAACCTCATTATGTTTAAATTATGTATATATACCTTTTACATTTATACCCTTTATTTTTCTTTTACATTTAATCGTTTGTTGTATTTTAATTATGTATAAACCTGCTACTTTACACTTTTGCATATATACTTTTTTACATATATTTCTAACCTCATTACGTTTAGACTATGTATATATATACCTTTTACATTTATACCCTTTATTTTTCTTTTACATTTAATCGTTTGTTGTATTTTAATTATGTATAAACCTGCTACTTCACACTTTTGCATATATACCTTTTTTACATATATTTCTAACCTCATTACGTTTAAACTATGTATATATATACCTTTTTACATTTATACCCCTTATTTTTCTTTTACATTTAATCGTTTGTTGTATTTTAATTATGTACAAGCCTGCTACTTTACACCTTTTGCATATATACCTTTTTTACATACATGTCTAACCTCATTATGTTTAAACTATGTATATATACTTTTTTACATTTATACCCTTTATTTTCTTTTTACATTTAATCGTTTGTTGTATTTTAATTATGTATAAACCTGCTACTTTACACTTTTTGCATATATACCTTTTTTACATATATTTCTAACCTCATTATGTTTAAACTATGTATATATATATACCTTTTACATTTATACCCTTTATTTTTCTTTTACATTTAATCGTTTGTTGTATTTTAATTATGTATAAACCTGCTACTTTACACCTTTTTGCATATATACTTTTTACATACATGTCTAACCTCATTATTTTTAAACTATGTATATATACTTTTTACATCTATACCCTTTATTTTTCTTTTACATTTAATCGTTTGTTGTATTTTAATTATGTATAAACCTGTTGTAAAAGGCTATTAAGCCGTGTAATTAATTAATAATAATAATAATAATAATAATAATAATAATAATAATAATAATAATCATAATAATAATAATAATAATAATAATAATAATAAGAATAAAACTAAATCGGCGGACCCTAAAAGTAATATGTATTGACCTTATAAAGATGTAGACTAGTGGGGTTTTATTATAGAAGCAATCAATTCTTTAACAACAACAAGTGGACAAGTGGTTGCTTCATGGGTTTGTTAAAACTTATAAATGGATGGACTCCTAGATTCAAAGCTTAATCCCGGTATTTCGGATAAATATAAGAATATGTAACATCGGAAAATAACGGGTAACGGGTTTTATGAAAAATATCGGTGCGTATAATCATTAGAGTATGATCATTAGAATTAGAGTCTAGTCTCGATGACCCGGGTAAGTACGGATGCGTAAGGACTATGTTACAGTATTATTAAGACATATAAATACTTACAATTGTCGAGCTAGAGTCTAATTCCGGTATCCCGAGGAATATAAATTCAAAGAAAGGGAAATAATGTCTAGTTTCGGTTTGGTTAGAGTAAATACACCGTATAGTTACAGAGGCTGGATACTAAGCCCCAGCTACGGAAACTTATAAGCGCGTAATGGCAGGATCAAAGGTTAGGTCGCGAACTATAGTTAATTAGGGGCCTGTGAATCGTATGCGCGTGCAAGGCAAGTGTCCGCAATCCTTAGGTATAAAGTGAGGTACATAAAGTGAAACTACGATGCACTGGAATGGATATAATCGGCGGCAGATGGGTAAGTCATGTCATCCTCTTTCCGTTTTGAGATTATAACGATATATAAAGGTGGCGCACGATTAAGAAGAATGGTCTCGGGTTCGATACCCCAGACAGAGACGGAAGAAGCGCCGACAGTGAAAGCTAACCCCTGTACCGTAAACTTTAAATATACTTTTATCCGCAGGTGTTTGTTTGCATGTTGGATCCGTACTGACCATAATAGGGGCGAATTAATTCGCCAAATAACCTTTCTCTGCATGTGTGTGAACTTCCAGGGATCGCGCGGCCCGTGTGATCGACGCCGAATTTAATTATTCATTTCTATTTATTTATTTAATTGATGACTCATTAATACATTAGGTGTTTATTTGTCTATTCATATGCCGCGTCCCAGTTATATATAGTCAGGCGGCGTTTCGATAGCATCATCATCGGCCCGTGGGCTCGACGCCGAACTTAATTATTAATTTCTATTTATTTATTTAATTGATGATCCATTAATTAATTAGGTATTTATTTGTCTATTCATATGCCGCGTCCCAGTTATATATAGTCAGGCGGCGTTTCGACAGCATCATCATCGGCCCGTGTGCTCGACGCCGAACTTAACTATTAATTTCTATTTATTTATTTAATTGATGATCCATTAAATAATTAGGTATTTATTTGTCTATTCATATGCCGCGTCCCAGTTATATATAGTCAGGCGGCGTTTCGATAGCATCATCATCGGCCCGTGTGCTCGACGCCGAACTTAATTATTCATCTCTATTTATTTATTTAATTGATGATTCATTAAATAATTAGGTATTTATTTGTCTATTCATATGCCGCGTCCCAGTAATATATAGTCAGGCGGCGTTTCGATAGCATCATCATCATCACCATCACCAGCAGTGTCCCAGTTATATATTGTCAGGAGACGTTTCAATAGTACCATCATCATCATCTTCATTAGCGGTGTTCCAGTCAGATATAGTCAGGAGGCGTTCCGATAGTATCATCACCATCATTAGCAGTGTCCCAGTTGTATATCGTCAGGAGACGTTTCAATAGTATCATCATCATCATCTTCATTAGCGGTGTTCCAGTCACATATCGTCAGGAGGTGTTTCAATAGTATTATCATCATCATCTTCATTAGCGGTGTTCCAGTTCCAGTCATATATAGTCAGGAGGCGTTCCGATAGTATCATCATCATCATTAGCAGTGTCCCAGTTGTATATTGTCAGGAGACGTTTCAATAGTACCATCAACATCATCATCATCAGCAGTGTCCCAGTTATATATTGTCAGGAGACGTTTCAATAGCATCATCATCATCTCCATCATTAGCCGCGTCCCAGTTGTATATAGTCAGGAGGCGTTTCGATAGTATCTTCATCAACATCATCATTAGCAGTGTCCCAGTTATATATAGTCAGGAGGCGTTTCGATAGTATCATCACCAACATCATCATTAGCGGTGTCCCAGTTATATAGAGTCAGGGGGCGTTTCGATAGCATCATCATCACCATCATCATTAGCGGTGTCCCAGTTATATATATAGTCGGGAAGCGTTTCGATAGTACCATCATCATCATCTTCATT
>JADDOH010006991.1:0-18383 GCA_016648135.1 Agrypnia vestita | reverse complement strand
AATTTCAATTTCAATTTTTATTTATTCCATAATATGTACATTACAAACATTCTGTTCAATGCATACATATTATTAACTTACATCTAACAATATACATATACACGTATACATACACATCCATATACACATATACATAAACACATATGTATACATACATACACATATACATATACATACATACATACACACACATATACATATTGTGTATTAAAATACTAATTTATTATTAAACAATTTTTAAACAATTAGAAGTGACCTGTATAATCTGGTCAAAGGTGTAGGAGAATCCTGATTCGGAAAACCCCCTCAGACACATGGAATATATCAATATCCAAAGCGATCTTGTTCAGCATAGCTGTAGCTTTTCCAACAGGCATAACCATCGGCAGGTTGGTCCTGTATATTGGAATGTGAAACAATCTATGCTGACGATGTCTAAGGTAATTATCAGGAACATACAAACCAATGCTCTGCATAATTTCAGTATTGTCGATCATACCGCACAACAATCGATAAAAATGTGTAATCAAATACACATTCCTTCTAGTCTCTAAACTATTGTAGCCAAGCATACCCTGGAGAAACTCGGTTGGGTAAAGCCAAGGATAATGCCCGTACTCTCTCATGTAGAGATATCTCAGAAACTTCTTTGGGACTTTCTCCACCATAAGAGAGTACTTGCTCTCATGTGGCCCCCAGATCATCGAGCCACTCTCGAGTCTACTCCGCACCAAGGAGTTGTAAAGAGTTCTCAGTACGCGGGTATTCTCGAAAACCCTGGCAGTACGCAGAACAAATCCTAACATTCTCAGAGCATTACCACTGATCGTCTCTATGTGATCATGAAATGTCAGGCTGCTTACAAATTTAACACCTAGATCTTTAACATTCGATGTTCTTGTCAGATTTTGGTCGTTCATTTTGTAGCGAAAAAATAGAGTTTTTTGGGCCCTAGTGAAGGATGTAACCGAACACTTGGAAACATTAAACAAAAGTTTATTTCGTCTTCCCCATTCACATATATTTGATATATCTGTTTGGAGAAGATAATACGACACCGGTCACCGGACATTCTGTACATTATGTATTGTATAATAAATTTACACCCTGACAACTTCTGTTAGGCGATAGGGACGCCCTCCCTCGCACGCCAAGTTATAGTGGTACATCTATAATAAAACAAAAAAACTTTTGCTCACGTTTCCTATACAGTTTTAAAAAAATTATAATTTTGATACAACAATGACAATTTTTACCAAAATAGATGATTGGCCATATTCTGAAATAAGTTATATTGTTATTTTAGTATCTTGACAGTTATTGTTTAACATTTTAATGCTGTCACTTTGGAGGTTTTGAGTTTGACAGGTTTGAAATTAATGAACTCAGTCAATTGGAAAGCCATAAAACGTAAACAAATGTTAAGTTATCCACGATTTGTGAATAACTTGACGTTTGTTTACGTTTTAGAGCTTTCTGATTGATTGAATTCATTATTTTCAACCCTGTCAAACGTAAAAAGACAAAATTGACGGCATTAAAATGCTAAACAGTAACTGTCAAGATACCGAAATAACAATATTGCTTATTTCAGAATGCGACCAGATATCACAATATTTTTTCTGTATTGTGCAGATATCTGGGCTATTGGTTGCATATTTGCGGAGCTCTTAACCTCAGAGCCAATTTTCCACTGCCGACAAGAGGACATCAAGACGAGTAATCCGTATCATCATGACCAACTGGACCGCATCTTCAATGTGATGGGCTTTCCACAAGACAAAGACTGGGAAGACATCCGCAAGATGCCCGAACATCCCACACTCGTCAAGGACTTCAAGAGATCAAAGTAATGTACCTTCCCATCAGCTCTAAACACTTGTTGAACTTTTTAGATACTTCATCTTCGTTACTTCTCCGTTAAACTTTTTTACCATCCTAGTCAAATATGTCAAATTTAAATTAATCAGTTAATAATATTTTTCTCTATTTTTGACATGCCTTTGTGTAAAGGCCTACGGCTAAACTTTTTCGTTTGAGCTGTCAACAGAAGCTTTTTGAATTGAATGAATGAATTTTTTATAATCGTTATGAGTTACTGTAATGATAATTCAATTTTTTGCAAAAAATAGGTCAGAAATGGTTAGGCGGTTAGGACTCTCGCCTCGTGATCCAAAGGTCGCAGGTTCGAATCTCACTCCAGACTAGCAAGTTACTCCTATTTTCATAGCACAAGCGTTTAGCTTAGTTTGAAAACAGTAAGAATATTGATGTGACACGTATTCCGTGTACGCATCTCTATTTAAAAAAAAAAAAAAATATTGAAAAAAAAATGCAAACTTTCATATTGCATGTCTCCATAACAAATGATATTAGGTCATGGTTGCTCAAACATTTTCTATTCATTATTAAGGCAGGAATCCACCTGTAAAGTTTTTGCTATTAGCTATGAGTATATGTATATCAAATCACCCTGTATACTAAATTAAATATGTAGTCACCATGTATTTTGTTTGGTCACTTTATCACATACTTTTCTGAACCTACAGACATTTCTCAAAATAAGCTATTTATCTTAAAATATTTCAGAATATTATGACCTTTGTCTAATACTTTTTTGTGTGGACAGTTACCAAAATTGTTCACTAGGCAAGTACATGGACCGACACAAGATAAAACCCGACAGCCGAGCCTTTCATCTGCTGCAGAAGCTGCTGCTCATGGACCCGGCGCACCGAATTACTTCGGAGCAAGCCATGCACGATGCCTACTTTACTGAGGACCCTCTCCCAACGCAGGTAAGATATCTGCGTCAGCCGCTGTGAGGGTTATGATTTTAAAATATACCAGTGTACTAAGTGATAGATTATTCTCTGCATGTACACATCAGGGTTTGAGGATATATATCATGATATATATATCGCGATATTTATGGCTTGATTTTTATTTTTGATATATATCCAAAAAAACTTTCTGCGGTCGTTAATAGATGGCGCTAGTTATATTTTAAAAAGTGCTACAGGTTATTTCTTTTGATATCTGCGGTCGTTACTAGATGGCGCTAGTTGTTTTTTAGTTTAATTTGTTTCATATAACCCGTTTTTTAACACCACATTAAAAAGAGCAACTTTTATGACTTATATATAATTACTGCATATAATAGCTTTTTTCAGTATGCAATTAATTTATTTAATAAATAATAATTTGTGTACAAAATAAAAAAAATATTTTAGGATTTCGAGTTTGTATCAATCGACATGTGCAAAAAAGGAGAAAAAAAAATGTTTTGAATGCAGTCACCGAGGATTACTAATTTAGAATGCACTGAATTCGAGATTCCATCTGAAATATAGCTGTATCTCTTCCAAAATCATGTTTCAAAACCCTAGTTTAAAAATATTCTCGCAGTGTAAAGAACATAGGCAGTAATGTCCACTTCAACCAATCAACCACCAAGGATGGGTCACGTGACAAAATGGCCGCTTCATTCTAAATAACAAAGGCAGAAATATCCAATTATGTAAATAGCAAAAGCAGAAATGTCCACCATTTGATAGTCAACACAGCAATATCCATATTTAAAAGTTAACTATTTGTTTAAAATCTCAGAAACACATCAGCAGGATATTGTTTCCTTTGCTTTTATACCCCTTAAAATGCATAATTTCCTTTTTCCAGTATTGCTAATTCTACGGTCTCTTAAAATTGAGTATTGCAGCGGGCCCGGGTTTGGGGACTTTGGTCCCTTTGCGGCTGGATGTTGGAGGCTAACTTTGACAAACTCCACTCCTATATTTGGCCAAGCTAATTTTTAATCTTGCGTACCGTGTTCTGGTTTCAGGATGTGTTCGCGGGTTGTCCTATCCCCTACCCCAAGAGAGAGTTCCTAACGGACGACGACCAGGAGGACAAGTCCGAATCCAAGGCTCGCCAGCAGCAACAGCAACAGCAGCAGCAGCAGCAGCAACAACAGCAGCAGCAACAAAACGTTAATAATCCTCTTCTTTTTATTCCATCTCTCCAGTCGCCCCGCTTGTTCAATGTCGTTAGTGCAAAGATTGCAATCTGTCGCCATCCTCCTTCTTCAGACTACACTGATCCACTAAGATGCACTTCCATGCATTCCTCATCCGGATTTTTCCAGCATTCATTTTTATGTCTTCCGGCTGAATGAGTCCTCTACTCTAGCATCACCCAGCCCAGTGCGACATTGGGGATTATTTTAGCTTTGTTCTTCAGCAGACTAAATTGTTTCTGCTCTGAATATTCTTATTCTATTTTTTTTTTAATAGAGATGTGAACACGGAATACGTGTCACATCAATATTCTTACTATTTTCAAAGTAAGCTAAACGCTTAGTTTGAAAATAGTAAGAATATTGATGTGTTAGTTAGTATGAAAATGGGACTAACTTGCTAGTCTGGAGTGAGGTTCGAACCCGCAACCTTTGGATCACGAGTCGAGTGTCCTAACCACAATACCAACAAGCTACTCTCTTATTCTTTTTTTGTTTTTACTGTGAACTATTCTTATTTTTTGTAAGGACATTTGAGCATTTGGTCCTTTCCAAATATGTCAACGCTCCAGTGACAACAGCTTTCTGTTGCAATGTTTGTCTAATTTAAATAAAAATATATTTTATATATATGTATATATATATATATATAAAGAAACTCGTGTTTCCCTACCTGCCAAGATTTCTCCACAACCTGCCACAACCACCCACCGGTGGTTATGGTGGTGGACAGCCCTTGGTGTCACATCGAAAATATGCGAGTTTGGTGGGGGTGGCTGTGCATGGGTGGGAGTGGGTGACGAAAATGTGCTTTCTAGCACATTGTTTTGTTATGGGAAGGCCGCAAATGCTTCAGATTGTTCCAAAATAGGCTAGAAGGTTCCGGAAAAACCTGCTCTAGAAAGTTCTGAAAGGAGAAGGTTCTAGAAAATTCCCGAAAGTTCTATAAGGTTCTAAACTGAGTGGCGGAATGTGTCAGTGTGTCCAGAAGGTTCCTGTACATTCGCAAATTTCTTGAAAGTTCTGGAAGGAGAATGTTCTACAAGGTTCACGAAAGTTCTATGACGATCCAAACAGTGTACTAAAAATCTATGCGTGCGAAGCCGCGCGGGCACAGCTAGTCAATATAAATTTTAAAAATTAACAAATTGTGTATGAATCACTTATTATTTTCAACTTTACTACTTTGCACAATCATTTTCAGTTGATGTTAAAAATAATCGTGGTTTACACGAACATTGTTAGTCTTTAAATTAATTATCATATCCAACCACAAAGTTATCTCTACAAGTATCAAAAATATGTCCATTTAACTTTACTCTGGCTCAAAAGTTTAATTCAACGAGAAATTCCAAATGTCGTTCATTCTTAAGTTACGAAGAAAGCTTCTAAAAGAGTCTCGCCTGTTCCAGGCGAGTTCCCAGCAGCAGCAGCAGCTGGAGATGCAGGGGGGCGGAGGCTCGGCTAAACGGGCGCGCACCGCCGGGCCTGGTGGCCAGGGCGGCGGTCCGGGCGGCAGCGGGGGGGGCACCCAACCCTCGCAAGACTTCCACTCGCAGCAGCAGATAATGTACGGGTCCCAACAAAACAACAACTCGGGTCAGCAGAATTCCTTCCAACAAAGGTTCTGAGAATCTCCACTCTGCACCGCACTTATAGGATCCGCGGTGAACGAGACACAGTGTACTCCGGCAGCGAATGAAGCCGGATGAGGGGGTCATGGATTATTTTTTATTGTAACTTACGGATATTGCGGTGCATGTTAAAATGGGCTGAATAACATCTTGAAGAGTGCTGTTCTCAGTGTATAAAAACAATTTTATTCACCAAGATATTCAACTTAGGAGCAGTTTGTAAAATTCTTTTCCATCATACACAAGGTTATTTGGAAAACATTAAAATAGATTAATAACCTCGCAGGACTCTTTACCTGCTTTAATTATGAGTCGAAAATGTTCAAGCAACCATGATCAATAGTTATGGAGATTGCGACATCTAAGTTTGCATTTTTTAAAAATATTTCTGACTTATTTTTTGTAAAATATTGGATTATCATTGGGTACAGTAACTTATATTGAATATGAAAAATGTATTCCCTTTAATACAAGTCAAATAAAATAATAAAAATATTCCAATTGGAATTTCTGGCTTTTATAATTTTGTTCCGTATAGGACCTTAAATGCCATCGGCTCGCCGAGCGCAAGGCATAAAAACAAACAATAATGTGTGTAACATTTGTGTGAACAATAATGTGATTAAGTATAAATAATGAAATAAAACAATCAACAATATGTGATTAAGTGTTTATTCTAGGTTTATTTAATATTATAAGTTTACACATATGTAATAATATTATGAATGGAGATAGTGATTCATTCTAGAAATGGCGGTAGGCGGAGCGAGGACTTAATTGCCACCGCCGCCATCTTGTTTATTGTTCTCCACTAATGAGATTATAATGACCGATGGCGGGCGCCCCCGCCCCCCGCTATGGCGCCAGCGGGGGGTGGGGCCCACCCGCTATGCAGGTATTTGCTAATGACAGCCTTTGTGTGAATGAAAATTGTTTGTCATTCATTAATATGTTCGATAATTTGTCATAAATATGTGTGATAATTTGTCGCTCACATTTTGAGTAAATAAATAAATTTATGTGTAATGATGGTTCCTTCCGCGATTGACCGGAGAACATTTTTAAATAAAAGTATCCGTCGGTCTCGGCAATCGTGGAACCGGTTATTTGTAAATGTTATGCTATGATATTGTAAATGATTGTATATTTTTTCACCTGGATTGTATTTTTTGACCTTTTATGTAATTTTATGTAAATTTTATAACTTATAATTTTATGTAACTTTTTTATGTAACTTTTATTTCTTGTTTATTACTTGTAATTTTATGTAACTTTTATTTCTTGTTTGTTGCTTGTAATTTTAATAAACGGGGGTTTGGCGGTCTTTTAATTTCGAAAACTGATGGGAGATAAAGGGTTTGGTTATTTAATCTAAAGATGAGCAGATTCCCTTGCCCAGGGCTGCTATTATAATTATTTAAACACATTTTTTATCATCTTTGGCAGTTAAATTAATAACTGCGCAATAGATTCCCTAGGTGGTCGTGCAGGTGGGCGAAGTTAACAGCATCTTCACCCGCCTGACACGGCCAATAGCCAGCGTCGGGTTTTATGGACCGCACGTTAACGGTACGTGGCGGGCCGGATGCTGCGTAACGCGCAAAACATCACCAAGATGAGTGATATTAAATTGAACCAAACCCGACATGTCGTATATCACCGCAATCGGCATGTCATTTCCTATTAGATTTCGTCATAAAAATTGATATTGGATTAGTCTGAGAGGAGATGCATCTTAAATTCGAAATCGCCCCTTTCAAGGCGATTTACGAACGCTGACACATCCAGGCGTACCTGTCATAATGTAGTTCACACGCGGATGTGTCAGGCGTTCATTTTTGTGTTTAAATGACAGATACAGTACTTTTCTGTCATGAGATATCTTTAAAAAACCGGCCGAAATTGGCCGCCGCTGCGCGGTATCACAGCGGCTTTCGGGTCGACCCAGCGGAGATGCGCGCGGTCCATCACGGGCAGCCTCTGGGTGAAAGTAAGATGCATCTCCCCACTCTGGCTAATCCGATTTCGACCGTTAAAATCCCGTTATGTCTAGTTTTAGGGGTATAAATAAAGGATGGTTTCGTGGACGGGCATCCCGATGGTCGCTTGTCGTCTCTCGAGCCGACCAGTCGATATTTTCAGACCGCTCTTACGATACCGTGCAGCATTGCAAAAGTATTTTTTCAACCCGCTCCGATACCGTGCGCCGTGCCACGCTGCGCGCGCAACTCGAAGCCGACCCCGTAAGGGGATAATACCGTACCGAAGTCGCATTATTACGATTTAAGCAATTTTAAAATTTTTCTTTTCAAAAATCACGCCGCCGCGATCGAGACAAACGAAAAACATTTTACAACAAGTCCGAGCGCGGAGCGCCCGGACCGTGGAATAACGGCCCCCCCGATCATTAGCACCAAACTCGCGAAACTTTTAGAAATTAACATGGCTTCGCTATTTGTACCGCAGATGCAGGAACCCGACGGGTCATACCGTAACTGCACTCCATACGAACTGAATCTTTTTACCAAACAACATCACGTCGTCGCGCAATCCGCAAACGCCGCCGCCCAGTCAATGGACACAACCGCCGCCAACAACAACATCGCGACTCCAACCGAATTTCCTCCGCTCAAAACTCCGGTCATCTCTGTCACCACATCGTGGCAAACTCCCAGGCAGTCCGCGAAGCGGACTCGCCCAAACCCAGCATCTCCCACTCTAACCACCAATCAATTCTCCGCCCTCCCCGAGGAACTAGACGAATTCGTTCCCACTCGCCGCGACCCGACACCAAAAAATACGCCGCGCTCGTCCCGAGTACCGCCGGTTATCATGCCTACAAAAGACATGACGCACCTCCAATTGCATACGGCAATCAAAAAACACGTCAAAGGGGCGTTCAATTTTAAATACACCAAGGGCGGCACCGCGGCCGTCCAAACCCAGCATCTTGATGATCAAAAGGCGCTGATTATCGGCCTGAAAAATGATGGAATCACGGGATTCCATTCATTTACTCCGGATGCCGAGCGCATGAAGCGCACGGTCATCCGAGGCCTGCCCCTGATTGAAGTCCAGGAAATCGAAGAGGACCTGGCACTTCAAGGCTTCCCCGCAACCAGAGTAGTCAAAATGACTACTCCAAAATCCGAATACCCGCTATACCTCGCCTATTTCGGGCAGGAAGTTGACATGGGCAAACTCCGAACGCAGGTCACCGTCGTATGCTACTGCAGGGTCACCCTCCAGAAATATAAATCAAACTTTCTTCAGCACGGAACACAGTGCTATTCCTGCCAAAGTTTCGGTCACAGTTCGCGTAACTGCAACCATGCACCGAGATGCATCAAGTGCCTGCAGCAGCACGCGACGGCGGACTGCCCAAAAAGACACGCGACGAGCCAGCCGCGTGCTGCAATTGCCAGGGTGACCACCCGGCAAACTACCGAATGTGCCCTAAACGCGTCGCGTACGTCGCGAAAATCCAACCGCGTCTCCCACCGCCCCGTCCTACCGCACAGCAGCCCAGCTCAGCACGTCCTCAGATGACCATGAGGCAGCCTGCACCTGTCATCGAGGGAAGGCAGTGGTCGAGCGTCGTTCAGGATTCGAACGATGCTCCCGCTGCCATTAATCAAATAAATAAGCAAGTATCCTCCGGGCCGCGACCGACGCGCCCGGAGCTCCATACATCGCCACCGATCGGTTCTACCAGCGCAGCTGGGGGCTCGGACCTCAATGAGTTCGCGATGTTAATGCGACTCATGTTAAACTCACGCGATCGTTTCAACCAATGCAGTGATAAAATCTCGCGCGCGATGATTTGTCTCGAACTCATGGATGCTCTCGAGCGCCCCAGCGGCGCTGCGTATTAATATTTTTAACCAACAATGGCGGTTGTAAATTCGGGTGTACATATTATCGCGTGGAACGCTCGCAGTGTCCGTGATAAGGTCGATGAGCTGGTGGCCAGCCTCAACCAGGCTGATGTCGATATTGTGCTACTTTCGGAAACGTGGTTAAAACCTAACAAACCACCCTTCAAAGTCCCTGGCTTTGATGTATACCGAAATGATCGCGAACTCGGTCCCGCCGGGGGAACGGCAATTTTAATTAAAAGCACTATCCCGCATACGCGGTTACCTACACCACCTTTAAAATCAATTGAAGCCACAATTATTAAATTAAACATAGGTGGCCGTGACCACATAATGATCGCCGCATACAATTCACATGCCATTTCGACCGCTGACATTGATACACTCATGGCTATCGGCCCTACAGTGGTCATAGCCGGCGACTTCAATGCAAAACATTCTCATTGGAACTGTCAGCGATCGAATCCAAATGGCAAAAAACTATACACCCATATGGAGACACGTGATTATGCCGTCCTCGCCCCGGACAAACCAACGTTCTATTCACAATGTAAATTTCCAAGCACACTCGATATAGTTTTGACCAAAAACGCATCCTTTCTGTCGGAACCTGTCACCGGGGACGACCTCTCGTCGGATCACCTCCCGATTTACTTTCGGGTGGATGGTGCGGCGAAGAGGGAGCCCCGATTACAATACAACTACAAGGACGCCGATTGGTCAACCTATAAAGAATTCATAAATCACTACATTTATTTATCCACAAATGCCTACAACCACCCTCACGAGATTGCCGATGCAATAGATTTACTGACTGCAATTATTCAAGGAGCTCGCGACACAATTATTCCGGCCAAAGTAGTCCAGCCGTACACTACACCACTCACACCTGAAATAAAAAAACTCATCACAGACAAAAATAATGCACGCCGACACTATCATCGCACTCGCGATAGACACTACAAAACTCTTACCAACTCACTACAGCGAGAAATTAAAATTCAAATCAAACAACTGCGTAATGATTTCTGGGAACAAAAATTGGAAAAACTCGAGCCTGGCGCGCTAAAACAGTCATTCCACCACTCATCAAACCGGGGTGCTCACAGCCTGCACTTTCCAATATAGAAAAAGCCGACGCCTTGGCGGACGGCTTTGAAAGCACATATAAGGTGACACAAGGGATCGGCGATCCCGACACTGAAAAACTAGTGTCCGACACGCTTCGGGAATTCGGTGCGGCCCCGCCGACCGAAGATGAAATCGATGAAATTAAATTCACCACCCCCGCAGAAATCAAACGTATCATAAAAAGACTTAAACCGTTCAAAGCCCCGGGCCTGGACGGCATAAATAATATACTACTCAAACATCTACCACAGCGAGCCATAGTAGTACTTACAAAAATTTTTAACGGATGCCTGCTCCTCGGAATTTTTCCGGAGCACTGGAAAATTGCAAATGTCCTCCCTTTTACAAAACCGAATAAAGATCCCACCAACCCTATAAATTACCGCCCCATCAATCTCCTTTCGACCATCAGTAAATTACTTGAAAAAATTATCCTGACTCGCCTGGTAGCATACACACACACAAAAAATATTCTCCCGGACGACCAGTTCGGGTTCAGAATGAGGCACAGTACGACACAGCAATTGGTTAGAGTAATCGAGCAGGTGTCAACGGGCTTCAATTGGAAAAAGTGCACTTCTATGGCACTTCTAGACCTCGCGAAGGCCTTTGACACCGTCTGGATTGACGGGCTGATTTTTAAAATGATCTCGATCGGCGTGCCACGGTACCTAATCGAGATCATTAAATCATATCTTTCAGGCAGAAAGTTTACAGTCTCAGTGAAAGGTGAATTTTCTTCCACAAGACAAATACCGATGGGGGTGCCCCAGGGCAGCCTGCTCGGTCCGCATTTATTTAACATTTTTACTCACGACATTCCCTCTTTACAGAACTGCACGCGTGCCATCTTCGCAGACGACACAGCGCTACTCTCCACCTCCCGAAGTCCCGACCTGGCCTCCAGACAGCTCCAGGGTGCACTAACCCAAATGGTGGCATACTACCGCCAATGGAAGCTAAAGCTAAACGAGGACAAGACGGAGACCATACTCTTCTCGCACTACTCCAGACCACCTCCACGAGTAAAAATACTCGTGAACGAAAGCGAGATCGAGTGGTCGAAAGAGGTTAAATACCTCGGCCTGACGCTCGATTCTCGCCTTACTTGGAATTCCCACATTAAAAACACCCGGCATAAAGCGAACCGAGCCATCGGCTCGCTTTATTCGCTCTATATTCAACAGGACCGGCGCACTTTCCATCAAAAACAAAAACACTCTATACAATTCCATGATTTTACCTACCATCACATACGCTGCACCTGCCTTCAGCAGCATACAAGACACCAAATACGAAAAACTACAAGTCATACAAAACAAATCACTTAAAATCATATACAACACATCACCCAGAACAAATATTAAAAAAATGCACCATCAGCACAAGGTGGACACAATTAAACAATGCTTCCACAAATTATCAGACAATTTCCACAAATCATGCACTTTTCCATTACAAGAAAATTCACTAATCCGCAATCTCGGTTCATATGAACACGATATTAGTCTTCTGCCTTTCAGATACCGATACAGACTGCCCCGTCATTACTTCATGAAGCAACAAAATGCGCTCGATCCTCCGGAGCGAGCGCATCAAGGCTGACAGCATCGACTTGTACACCGAAATTATGATCTGTAAATAAATAAATATTATTTAAGTCGTAGTTGAATTTTTTATTATAGTTACTATTAATTTATAATAAGGCGGCACTATACATAAAGTGTCGCGCCTAGTTAATTTCACCTTTTTAAATATCACGTAAAATGTTTAGTGGGTTTTTTATTAAAAATTTTTTACCCTTTCGAATTCATGTAAAATATAAAACATACGATGTTTATTACAATAAGTAGTTAGCAAAAGTGTCAAAGTTATAGAACTGACGCACTTGTAGAAGTAGAACTAGGCGGTCTAGCCGCATGTAAAGTACTCAGAGTATCGTAGACTCTAAGGAATCGAAAAAAAAAAAATCGGACGGGCATCCTCAGTTTTCGGAAACATTTTTTACCTCGTTACTCTGCCCGTTCGCGAAGCCGAATTTGTGAAAAAAGTGTTTAATTTCTAAATTTTCTAAGTGTTAGATTTTTTGTATTTCTGAATAATTTAAATTCTCTTTTTTTTAAATTAAATTCATTCGTCTTCGCCTGTGGTAAAAATATTTACCACGGTGAATTTCTGATACCGCGAGGCGGAGACCCACCCTATTAGCCTATTTTTTAATTCCGAGCGAGCTTCCACATTTTTTTTGGGTTAAAAAATAGCGTCAAGATTGGTGCGCAGCGCTGTGCGTACCAAATTTTATATAACTATTTAAATCATGTATTGAAACAAATGAATTTTTCGTAATCTTTATAAGTTATTGTAATGATAATTCAACTTTTCGTAAAAAATAAGTCAGAAATATTGAAAAAAAATGCAAACTTTGATATTGCATAACATAACTATTGATATTAGGTCATGGCTGCTTGAACATTTTCGACTCATAATCAATGCAGGATTATAGTCCCGCGAGATTATTAATGTTTTCCAAATATCTGTATATATGGGGCCTGCAGCAGAAAGAATTACGTTCTAGAGACCAGTGCGAGTGTATAATATAAAGTACCTCAAGAACTTGAAGTGAAGATCTCTTTGTGATATGTACGTGATTAGAACTTAAGAACTTTGTAAACTATAAAATAAAATATGTATTTTAATAAAATTGTATAATGTTATATAATAATTTATTTTAATAGAAATAACTATACTGTATCTGCCAATCTCGTTCTTGGGCAATGAAAAAATGTGCATATAGATTTCTGATTTCCATGCCCATTTTTCAGATATTTCTATATGAATGCTTAAAAAAAATATTGAATTATGTGACTTAAAATGTATTGATTTATGGCACAAGGGTCTAAATTTATTTTGAATTAAAGGGGTTGTCGAATTATCGGGGTGAATCTACGATACGTAAAAAAAAGTAAGTGAATATTCCGTGTAAGTAAAAGTAAGTGAATAAGTGAATATATCTATATGTATTTATTTGGTGTAGGGCCGGTTGTTTGATCAGTAGTTAGAAAATAGTTAAGCAAAAAGCATAGATTTTTACTAAAACAGGTGTTTTGATTGGTGGAAAATGCAAAAATTTACAACTTTTTCTTAACTCTTACTCCTGATCAAACAACAGGCCCTAAAACTCATAATTTGAATACTTTCAATAATTTTATTATCATGTGTCAAATGTTTAAACCCCATTATCTCAAAACCACTCCAACTGACTTAGTGAGTTTTACCTCTAAAGGGACAATATGATTATGCATTTAGATGTAAATATTTTAATGTTTTTTATATCGCCAGGGAACAAAAGAGAAGAAAATAAGAAATTTTTTATTAATTTTATTTTATTAATAACAATAACAAAAATATATTTAAGTATCAAAAATCCTTTTCTAATTTAATACATAATTTTAAATATCTACTTATATTTCTAATCAAATGGAAAAATAGCAGTTGTCATAAAAATAGCGAACATTCAACTTAGTCCAAAGCACATATTAAAGTCATTGGAAAAGCTTATTTATTTTAATTTAAAGATTCTTTTATAAATAGAAATTGTGTTATAATGAAGATTCCACACCTTCAGGCATTGACAACTAACCAGCAGTCGTCACTGGAGAACAAAACAAAATAATGTCTTACGAAACAAGATAAATTAGGTAAGTTTACTCACAAACCATAAAATTAGTTTTGTTCTCATGTAAAAAAAATGTAATTTTACTAAAAATTATGATCAAAGAGGACGGACAAATCCTTTACATACTTACATTAATGTAACATAATAAATTAACATTCATTCATTTATTAATTAATTAATAAATTAATGTAACTCAATAAATTAGCTACGAGTAGATTCTGAATACAAGGTACATATTTGATTATTATATTCATATTAAATATTACATGACTGGCCGTTAAGCACGTTGTACGCAGGTGAAATTTACAATCTGTTTACACATATTGTTTCGAACAGGATCCACGGCGATCAACTTGACCCCGTACAACCAACTGCGACACGGAAACTGCGAAATTTTATATATTTTATGTTTTTCTACGAATGCTTTTTTATGTTATATGAGTAAATTTAAGAAAATGAAAATAAAAATATTATGTTTTGGTAGCCCTGAAAAAGGGCCGGTTTTTGAATATTTGTGTGAATCTGACCCAGCGTGTGTCGCGTTCAACGGAGCATCAGCAGCAGCGCGGGGCGCAGCGGAAATGAGCGACGCGCCGGTTGGCTGACACACGCGGGGTCTAATGTACTTAATTGAATAAATGCGCTGAAATCGGAGAGCAAAGGCAGTCTTTTCGTCGTATTGTGTCTTCGCTCTTCGATCCAGTCTACAAGTTTTAAAGTGTTTTTTAATTTCTCAAACCTTCTCTACATCCTGCTCCTGCCGTTTTTGGCGGCCCTGAAAAGTGAAATTGGGGATCCACACCTGGTAAATATACAGTCTTTGTCCTGTGCAAGACAAAGTGGTCCTTCGAGCCGGATTGCCAATCTTCACTCCTGAACAGCATGTCTCGATCAGGGTTACGATCGGGGCAAACCGCACGGGAAGAAGAAGAAGAAGTCAGGACGGCATCAGACTCAGACGGTCAATCCGAGCATGGAAGCAGTTCCCAGGCTCGAGAGGCGGACATCATCCGCCAACTGAAGGCGGAACTTCGCCGCAAAGACCGTCACCACAGGCAGCTCGTGCGAGATCTCCAGAAGGATCATCTGGAGGCGTTCTCCCGAGTGCATGGCGCAGGTCAAGCGCCAACGGCGGCTGCGACTGGAGTCGCGGCTGAGGATCCAGGCTGGATCTCAGCTGAAGCTGCCGTTTTTGGTGGCCCTGAAAAGGGGCAAGAACGGAACGGCGGCCCTGAAAAGGGCCAAGAATGGAGCGGTGGCCCTGAAAAGGGGCAAGAACGGAACGGCGGCCCTGAAAAGGGCCAAGAATGGAGCGGTGGCCCTGAAAAGGGGCTGGTATGGAACAAACCGAGATCTATTGCTGCTGCTGCTGACGAATGTGAGCCAGCTCCGTTAGCCCCGGACCAACGGAGAACTACTTCACCGATGAGCAGCACAATGGGGAGGACGCCCGTTGATCAGCAGCCACCACTTCAAGAACATCCAACATTTGATGCAAACCATACACGTAACCCTACGGAACGGATACTGGGGCAGCATTCACCAGAGATTGGGTGCGGTACCAAGCTGACCCAATGGCCAGAATGGCCACGATGATTTCGGATGCCATCCGATCGTCACGCGAGACGGAGAGTCCGCGGTCTCAACCAAATCACGAAGAACCTCGGATGTCCGCACTCATCGCTCGGCAATCAAGCGCTCGAGATTTGCCATTGTTCAGCGGCGACCCTTTGGACTGGCCAACCTTCAAGGCGCAGTATGACCAATCATCAAGCCTTTGTGATCTGACGGCAGCTGAGAATCTACTGCGGTTACAACGCGCGCTCAAGGGACAAGCACGAGAAGTGGTTGGCCCTCTCCTGATCAGCCCACGGAATGTAACCGAGATAATGGATACTCTGGAAACGCAGTTTGGCCAACCGGACACCATCGTATCAACAATGCTAGACCGAGTGCGAAGACAACCACGCCTTCCAGAGAATACGACGGCGGGTGCTGTCATGGAATATGCGGTGGCAATTCGGAACGTCGTCGCCACGGTGGAGGGCTTGGAAGGAAAATATCTGGTGTCACCAAAACTACTAGTCGAGATGGTCGACAAACTGCCACTGTGCGTCCAGATGATGTGGCTCTCTTCACGAGTGGGAGGGTCTAAGGAAATTGGAATACAGGACTTATCAGCCTGGCTCATGAAGATGGCTGGCATAGCCCCATACGCTGGCTGTTTGGTCACTCACCATAAAGTGCGAAGGAGCGGTCAAGTTCACACAACCAGCGAAGTGGAGTCAACCATGAACAATGTTACGAACAACAATTTGTGCACTGTGTGTCGAGCAGCTAGCCACAATGTGACCGCGTGTAGTGAATTCGTACAAAAAACCGTCGCGGAACGTTGGAACATAGTGCGAGAAAGTGGCTGGTGCTATGTGTGCTTGAACAGTGGTCATCGATCCCCGCGTTGCAAGGCAAAGAAGTGCGGTGTGAACAATTGCCGGCTACCTCATCACCGAATGTTACATGAGGCATCCCGGTCAACAGCGCCATTACCGATAATGGCATCGGGCGCGTCGCGAAGACCAGGTGGGCACGACGGGCCCAGTGGTTCAGATGTGGTCGGTCTCACGGGAGATAGGGAGAACGCACACCCGGTGCTACTGAAAATCCTCCCAGTGTTCGTGAATGGCCCCCGGGGTCAAGTAAAAGTGTACGCTCTACTTGACGAAGGCTCTACAGTGACCCTCATCGAGGCAGGTGTAGCCAGTGCCGTCGGGGCCCAGGGACCAGTGCGCGAACTTCGCATCCACGGTGCGAACGGAATGTGCTCGTCGGACAATCGCTCCCAAATGTTGAACATTACCATAACCGGAAATGGGTCAGAGCACACACTACGAGCGAGTACGGTCCGCGATCTCGCACTGCCCTCTCAATGGACAGTACAATCTCCACATCGGCAAGGACGTTCACGCACGAACCAGACAAAGATCTTGGAAGTGAAACCACAGCTTCTAATTGGGCAAGACCATGCCCATCTCATCGTCACTCGTGAAGTAAGGGAAGCAGCGAGTGGCGGTATCCTATCCCGCACAGCATTGGGATGGACGGTGCATGGAGCCGCAACCCCCCGGTCGCCGCAAACAAGTGCTACAATACTGGCAATCGCTGGAGCAACATCGCCAGCACCTGATAACCTAGAAGCACTAGTGAAACAGCACTTCTCAGTGGATTCACTGGGCGTGACGTGGATTCAATGACGCACAAGCCGAACAAATAATGTCGGTCACCACTCGTCAGCTATCTAATGGACAGTGGGAAACCGGACTTTTGTGGAAACATGAACACGCGCATTTACCCGAGAGCCGCCAGTGCGCACTAAATCGATTAACTGGCGTAGAAAGGAAAATGAAAAAAAATGCCACCTTCGCGGCCGCATATCGATCAAAATTCGAGGAATACTTGGAAAAGGGCTACGCCCGAGCTCTGTCGACGGAAGAAATCGACCAACTTGGACCGCGTAGATGGTACCTGCCGCACTTTGCAGTATTCAACGTCAACAAACCAGGGAAAATCAGGATAGTTTTTGATGCCGCCAGCAAGTGCCGAGGCGTGTCACTCAATGACACCTTATTGACCGGACCAGACTTGCTTTCTTCACTTCTGGGAAACCTGTTCCGATTCCGGGAAGGAAATATATCACTGGCGGCAGACGTGCAGGAAATGTTCCTGCGCATCAAAATCTGTAAACCTGATCAAAGTGCACAGCTATTTTTATGGAGGGACCATGAAGACGCTGAACCACGCACTTTTATGATGACATCCATGGTGTTTGGCGCGACATGCTCACCGATCAGTGCGCAATTTGTACGCAACCAAATCGCGGAGGCCAGCGCGGTGGAATTCCCGGCAGCAGCCTGCGCGATAAAAACCAAGTTCTACATGGATGATTACCTTGATGCAGTGGATACCACAGAGGACGCCATCAAACTAATGAAGGAAGTATCAGAGGTTTTGCGACGCGGAAACATGCACCTGACTAACTGGGCATCTAATGA
>JADDOH010006990.1:0-119034 GCA_016648135.1 Agrypnia vestita | reverse complement strand
ATACGTTTGAATTATTTATGCAGGGGTTTTAGAACGTTTGAGAAATTTCGCATTTTTAAATAACAATTTTATTATTTATTTATTTATTTAATTTCTTACGCTGCACCTACAATTAATAAAAATAATGCGCATCAAGAAGTTATTTTAAAAGGATAGATACAAATGATTACACATAAGAAAATAATACAAATTAAATTGAAAAATCGAGAAGTTAAAAGAGAAGGTTTAGCTTAATACTAATAAATAATTATTTTACATTTTTTAATATAATAATTTTTACTTTGGTCTAAAAAATACTTCTACGAAAAACAAAATTGATACGTGCGTCACAATTATATGGTACCCAGGTGTACAAATATTACGGAACTACACCAAACACGTTTATTGATACATCACAAATAGTTGCTGTAGTGGTTACCTCACCTAGTGGTGGTCTCGCCTAGTGATCTAGTGGTCGGTGCTTCGTGTCTCAGTCCTGGACACCAGCAAGTTAGTCCTATTTCCATAGCACAAGCATTTAGCTTAATTTTAAAATAGTAAGAATATAGATGCGACACGTGCGACTGTGTTCACATTTCTATTAAAAAAAAATCATACGCGTTTTAATAAAGTCGTTACATATACGCAAGAAATTTTCTTACTGCTGTAGTGAATTTTTAATAATATTTCACTCAGATTCGTTATTACTATTCTTTCATTGCACATTTTCTCAAATCATCATAGTTCTGTCCAGATATTTCTTAATAATATTCAATGATGGTATTAATACCATTGAACATACTTTTTTATGATGATGGTAATAAATGTCTGTCTGTCAGTCCGTTACTCGCAATTGACCTGAAATTATAACAAAACTGATGATGACTAGCCGCTAATGAGGCTCGGGTGCCCGAGTGTGACACGTCAATCAGGGCGCGGCTTAGATTACACTCATGTTTATACATTTAAAAAAAAATCTTTAATAAATATGCTGTATTTGCCATTAACTAAATACTTATGTGAATTTAGATTATTATAAACTAGTTTACAATTCTTCTTTTTAATATTTATCGATTGAAATATATGATCGATTGTTTTAAAATATATCTTCTATTTATTTATTTTATATGAAAATGTTTTTGGAACCCAGTAGCACATCAAAGACATCAGCGCTTAACTGCAAAAATATGTTATATTTCACTATTCATGGAATATCTATATATTTTTTCCAGTGTCCTTATTTCTTTCTATGTAGGTACTTAGTAAATAAAATTAATGTATACTAATACTTAACTATTTTGAATACCTATATAAATTACCTTTGTTTACATAAAAGTATCCTTCATCAATGTATGTAGGTACTTAGTAAATAAAATTAATGTATACTAATACTTAACTATTTTGAATACCTATATAAATTACCTTTGTTTACATAAAAGTATCCTTTATCAATGTGTTTCTAAAAAAATGTTTTTCACATTATTAATAGATAAATTAAAAGAAATCGCGTATAATCGAAGTTTTTCGAACAATCTGGAAAATTCGATAAATATTTTGAATGGACGAACATATACCAGAAATTTCCGGAAACACAAATTTTATTTAAATTGATAAGTGACGGCATAGTTTATTGTGACAGTGTTGCATCTGCAATTCCATAGAAGATCAATACGCGTATTGACCAGCCACAAATCACAAAAATAGCGTCAGATCAGAATAAAACGACAGGTATTATAATTTACAGAGACAAGCGGAAGATTCTCGATTGTAATATTGCGAATTACAAAATGGTGACCATAGTTACATTCGTGTCAATTAATACCGTTATTTCATATTTCTCCCACCGTCGAAACCCAGTGACAGTATGATTTTCATAAAATCTTATCTCGATATTTCGTCCTTGCGATGCGAAAACCGATAAAGCCATTTATTTATGCGTGTACAGGATGCGGGTGTTAATGGGTTATTGATTCGGCTCAGGAAACTGGATGCGGAAGGTTCAGGCAGTGACTAATTGTGGCCCGGAGGGGTCAGACCGCAGCGCCAAGTAGGCCGGGAATTATAACGCCCCCCGTCGGATGAATTAATTATACGCCTAATGTAGGCATTATCTGTGTCATTTGGAAGGGTGAAGCGAGTAGCGCGACGCTCCTCCCACGTTCGCAACGCGATATTTACGTGGGTACTTACTTCTAATTACGGCGCCGGACAGTGTTTGGATTCGATTCGATAGATTCGCTGAAAAAATTTGCCGCTGTGCGAAAATCAATGATTTTTAGCTCAACCCTTTGAGATCCTCCTGCCGATTTTTAAAATTATTTATTTATTAATATTTTATTTTGTTTGACATATTTTCCTTTTGCACAATTATATGTAATCAATGAAGTGTGAAATATGGTGATAATTTAATTTACTGTATTATATTATACTATACATCTTAATATTGCTATTTTCAGAATACGATTGATTATCTCCTGTTATGTATTTTTGCGCAAAAACTACATATACAGTTTTGCAAGATGTCTTTAAACATAGATATGTAGAGCCAATAGTAATAATGATTAATGGTTTTTATTACTCCCTTTTTCTTTTATTAACTCATAGCGTCTGCTTGTCGGCTTGTCTGCTTGTCTGCCGAGATCGATTTTTAACCATTTTCCTGTGATCCAATCGAGCTGAAACTTTGCAGGTAGTCTCGTGGCGACGATAAAAATGATTTAACAAATTTTCGTTAAATTTTTTTTTAATAATTATAGTATATTTTTGGATTTTTCGAAATTTTAATGATTTATATATTGTTTTATTTTCGAGCCCGACGCGTGGAGTACGTACAAAACCCGTTTCAATGAAATAGGTAATGAGTATAATAAAAATTTCTTTTTTATGGTAGTTTTTTATAGTACACGTTTTGAACCTAGAACGTTTTTAATGCATTTTTATTAATCAAAAATAAAAAATAGGTGCATGTAGGCATTGACGTATTATACTAGCCGGCTTTCATATGTAGCAAATATTGCATTCAAAGAGAAAACAAATCACATAATCAAGTAATCACGTAAAAATCAGGTAATTTGAAGTCACGGTGGCTAAAATAAAATACTCATCTTACAATATTGTACAATACTCTGTTCCTTTTTCCCCGCTACTTTTTTTCGGCGTAGTTTTCGTAATCGGCGTTTTTTTCGGTCAGTTCGGTAACGCATGCAAGTAAGGCAATTACCTTATTTTTGACTTATCACGATTTCACGCTTGTAAAGTATCTACAGTTTATTATATCATTGTATTTAAATGTAAAAGAAAAGAGTAGCTTGTTGGTCTTGTGGTTAGGACTCCAAAGGTCGCAGGTTCGAACCTCACTCCAGACCAGCAAGTTAGTCTTATTTTTATAGCTCAAGTATTTAGCTTAGTTTGAAATTAGTAAGAATATTGATGTGAAACGTATTCTGTATTCGTATCTGTATTAAAAAAAATAGAGTTGCGAACAATAGAATAAAAATATCTAAAAAATACGATTTTATTGATTCGTATAATATGGATTCATCAATATATTTCGATAAATGTATATTTTTTAAAACCTTTCTCGAATTTGAAAAAATCAAACATCAATTGTCGTTCCTTCTCATCACAATTCTCCGGCAATATTACGTAAATAAATAATCTTCTTCAGTATTTGTACGATATGAAAACTGAATTAAATAAAAGTTTCGCCTTGAAAGAATATTAAATAGGCGTAGAATACTTAGAAATGAGTCAGTAAAAATGAAAGTCCCCTTTACATTTTTATTTTGCCAAAGAGTTTCGCTAGAATATATGAAACTATAACAGTGCCTGTCCGTAGTTGTTGGAGTTGAGTGGTGAGGCGATACAAACTTTTTCAATTAACTTTTTCGGTTAAATATTTTGATGAATTCTTTCAAATATCACATTTTTTTGATTTGTATTGATCTAATTATTTACGTTTTAAGACATATTGCGGCAAAATGTTTCGAAAGATTTCTAGACGAATCGCTGGAGTCAGTGTTGTCAGGAGATTGTCCTCTCGAGAGATTGTCGATATTTAATGATTTAAAGTTTAAAGTTTAAAAATGTAATTTGCAGTGCAAATATATGTGCGATATGAAAATTGCAGTGCAATATATGTAATTTGCATTGCAAATTACTCTATTAAAGCATACTTTAACTTTTAAATTATTTAAATATTGACTCTTTATTCGGGCTTTGGAGTTATTAAGTGATATTGATGCAATTGGAGGTATCTTCGGGCTTTTCTGTGTCGTATTTTAAAGGTGAAAGATTCGGAACTGGAGAGAGCTGGTTGAGGAAAACAAGACCCACCAGGGTTTGTAGAGCTAAAAGTGATGGTGATGATGACAATTTTAAAAGTGGAATCATAGTAGTGAAAGCAGGTCGCCATATACTTGATAATTTGTAACTAATAATTTTTGTTTTTTGTCAAATCTAATGCAATGACTATTTGATTAGATGCGTGTTCACAAATTGCTGATTTATTGGGATTATTATTTATTTATTGATCCGAAAGGATATGAAAGGAGAGTGACTGCGGGAAACAAAGTGAATGATGCTCTAAATGCAATTATGGCCAATAAGAATCTGTCAAAGAAAGCAAGACTAGCGGTACATAATGGCGTTCTAGTGCCAACCCTAATGTATGGAAGTGAAGCCTGGAATTGGCAAATGAGGAATGAAAGTAGACTGAATGCGGTCACTAAGACGCTTGTGTGGAAAATCTTTGGTCGATAGAGTAAAGAATGAACAAATTAGACGTGAATGCAATGCTGGCTGTAGTGTGGTAGATAGAATAAAGAAAGGAGTGCTGAGATGGTTTGGTCATGTGGAACGTATGAACGAGGAAAGTTAGTTAGTTGATGGTTAGTTAGTTAGTTAGTTATTGATCCAATTTGTTTCAGTAACTGAATATGTCTAACGACTGTTACATAAACCTTAAATCTTTCATTTCTATGTAATTCTGCGTGCACCTACATACTTTAATTTTGAAAAATACGTGCGTGTAGGTACTCATGTGCGCGTGGTAGAAACCATAATTGTAAAAAACCAGAGTTGTAAAAGTCTGCGTTGATCATTGTCGATTATTTTATTGATTTTCACGAAAAGAATTAAATTCAGAATGTTACCTCGAATATTTAAAGTAATTGGGTCATATAAAAACTTTCTTAAACGATCGAGACATTTGTTAACTCACGTGCAAACAGAATCTGACATCTGACAAGAATGATGGAATAGGTCTCGCATTTCCGCTACATGTTCCGCTACATTCTGCGTCCGCAACTTCCGTTACAATAAAAAATTTACCCTAAATGCGCCAAAATAAATATAACTTTAATAGCGACAATGTGGAACGCGTACGTACTCCGTATGTTAAAAATACATGTTTTACATCGTATTTTCCAAGGAATACAATACAATCGGATTAAATCATTGTCACAATGAATGAATACACTTCTCGTGCAATCCCGGAAAACTTTCGAAGGCACTGACGACAAAGAGGTGTATGCCTCTTTGTACGAACCGTGAAAGGAAGCTCCCGCTTTTACATTGCCGGGAACGAACGAAACAAAACAAATAGGGGCACCTAACAAGCCTTCTTTTACTCTGTAAATAAATTGGCTTCGCACATTTTTCTGCAACCGCAGTTTCATTAGCAGCCACCCCCGCATGGGGTCTGTTATACAAATCGAACCCCTGTTTGAAACCTGTTTGTTGAGATAAATGTGTCATTTACATGAATGGTTTCGTCGTATCTATCATCTTGCAATAATCCAACATCGTTTATAATGATCATTATAGTGAATGGAATACATAAACACACAATTATAGTAGTAGAGATAACGTCATGTTTTAAGTTTTCCTTCAATTTTAATGTTCATCATGAATAATTTCTACAATGTTATGAGAAATCCATTCATTATTTTATTCGCACGCTTAGATTTTTAGTTACTTTTAGTCATATTTTATCAATTTGTGTATTAACCTTAACTTATGGATATATGTCGTCGCGGACTTTTTTTATATTTTTGAGTTCTACAATTTTTCTATGGAAACTATCTATCGTTAAGGCAGTGTTCGTAAAAAACCGTACGCTCGACCATTTTTCGTCGACTTTAGTTGTAAAACAGGTCACCACGAAGAGCCCTGTTATTTTAACGGGATAATATATCCACCTATGTCCACCCTGAAGGTCCATTCTAAATATTGGAGGCATCAGAAATAAAGTTGAATTATAAGCAACTAAAATTTAGTATGGCGTTCTTGAAAAATTTGGACGTACTCAAAATATTCAGAATAAGTATATAAAAACTGAACTAAAATGGAGTTAAAATTTGAAATAATTTTTAGGCGTATTCTAGTGTAATGTTAATAGAAATTCGGAATAATGTCATATACATATAAAAAGAATATTGTTTTAAGAACTCCAAATCAAAAGTATATCTCATACCAACGGTGACATCTGTACATGTTTATGGGAATGACAAATTGTTAACCATAGAGGGCGGTCATAAAAATACAACTCACGTACGAAACAAGGTATATCATGGGTGGAATTGAGGAACGTTACATTGTGTAACGTGAACGCTTAAGCTAGCCGTACGATGGGTCGTAAGCCTTACGATCACCCGAACAGTCTTCCATACATACTTTCTCATTATATATAAAAGAAAATGGCTTATGGTCTCTGTGAGACATTCCATAATATATATCTCGATTGTATATTTTTATTATTACATATTAATACTCTTTTAGTTTATGTTAACCTCTTCTGTCTCTTGTTTCAGGTATGCGTTCAACCTCCATCTACACGTGTTGAATTTTCGGTAAGGTCATCATTTATTAGGTCCTTACATATGAAATTCACGTTTAGTATGGGAGGAACATAAAGCCGATTTTTTTTATTATAATATATTTATTTAATCAAAGTATGTACCATTGCTATCTATGCACTTTTGCCATCTCATAGGTAGTTCATCGATCCCTTTACTATAATAACCATTCGGACGGGAATCAATAAAATCTTTGAAGGCGGTTTGGACTGCCCCATCGGAGTTGAATTTTTTCCTTTGCAAGAAGTTATCCAAATTTCGAAAACAATGGTAATCTGTTGGGGCAAGGTCCGGAGAGTACGGTGGATGTCTTAGACATTCCAATTGAAGCTCCTCTAATTTGGTAGCCGTCTATTGTGCAGTGTGTGGTCTAGCGTTATCATGAAGCAGCAGTGGCCTAGAGCGATTAACCAGCCTCGGTTGTTTAGCAGCTAGCTTTTCCATCATGGTTTGCAGTTGCTGACAATAGACATCTGCCGTAATCGTCTTGCCAGATTTAAGAAAGCTGTAGTGAACGACACCAGCACTAGTCCACCAAACGCTCACAAGTAACTTTTTTGGAGTCACTTTTCGCTTGGGGCATGGTTTGGCTGGTTCGGCAGGGTTCAGCCATTGCGATGAGCGCTTCCGATTATCGTACAGGATCCACTTTTCATCACAGATAATGATTCGATTTAAAATCCCTTCATTTTTGTGCCGGTTGAGTAATGCAACGCAGCAGTCAACGCGCGTTTGTTGATTTGCTTCACTCAATTCGTGAGGTACCCACTTTTCAAGCTTTTTCACATTACCAATTTGCTTCAAGTGGATTAAAACAGTTTTATCACTAACACCGCAGCCTGCAGCTAACTCGAATGTGGTTTGCGATGGATCCGCTTCCACAATAGCCTTCCATTCTTCATTATCAACTTTGGTCTCCGGCCGTCCACGGGGCTTGTTCTGCAGGTCGAAATTTCCAGAACGAAAACGTTGGAACCAAAAACGCACTGTGTTTTCTTTTGCGGCACCGTCGCCATACACATCATTAATCCTTCGAGCCGTTTCTGCAGCACTGGTGCCACGGTGGAACTCGTACTCGTAAATAACGCGATATTTCAAGTTTTTCATTTTATAAACTGAGTGACGCAAAGAAAAAAACAATTGAGGAAAAAACAAATGAATTATAATTTTCAAAACACAAATACATGAGTAAATAGCTGTATAAATTTGGATTTGGAATTCCTAACCAAAGAGAAGATATTTGAGATCAAATTTGCCAGTACGGCAAAACGTCAATTTCATATGTAAGGACCTAATATTTATTCATCAATAGGTACAATTTCTTTAAAATATTTTAATATGGTTAATGGAAAAAGATTCATATCATGTTTGAGACGAATGTAGCGTAAAATAATGAGAACGGGTTGCGAGAAAGTAACAATTGATTCAGCCCTAAAATTACCCGGAGGAAATTCAATAGTCGGCAAATTATTCCAGTCTGATAACAAACAACATTATATTTTGCATTAGAATAAACTGCTAAAACAGTTTATTCTAATGCGAAATCTGTCAACCGTGTATGGTTTATTTTAACCCATTTCACTACCATAAACATGATAGAAGGAACAGTGACGCGAGTAAATCAGGATTCATTGAGGCTTTAAAGTGTAGAAGTAGATTTTACGAAATACTTACCATCACGCTGTTTCCCGTGGAAGTAAGCAGAGAGAGTAGAGCGCCACACTCTTCTGTCCTGACATACAACTCTTGCCTCATCCACATCCATACGTCTTCGCATGCATGCTCGACGATTGTTGAGGCTTCTAACGGCACCATCTTCCACTATCTGGTTAATCTGGTCGTGTCACGTCTTCCGCGGTCGCCCTGTCTTTCTGGTACCGTCAACACTTGCGTTTTATATTTTTTTTACCATTCTTTCCTCGTTCATTAGTTAAACATGCCCTAACCACCTGAGCGACACTTTTTGAATTTCATCAATTATGCTAATTTTATCAATCAGCTTTACACTCATTTTAGTAAATAAGAGTTATATATGTATTGATTATTGAATATATTTATTTTGACAATTTTTAATTATTGTTTTCTAAGTATTCTTGAACTTTGAGTAACTAAAAATTATAGGAAGAAAATAAATTATGAGACTTTATATTATGTTACAAACTGTAAATTTCTATAATGTATATTTAACTAGTATAGTGTTTATATTAACTTTCGTAATGTTTACATTAACACATAAAATTAGTTCATACTCGTACAAGTTAATGTATACTTTGTCGAAATTTAACACTTTGTAACATAATATATAATAAGAAAAAAATAAAAATTAAGTTCCCATCTTAATGCGTTAAATTTATAAAAGATAATTAGGTGTATGTTTCGCAGACTCTGCTCCAAACTCATACCGACCACCGACTAAACATAATATGTACACATATTATGTTACTCATGCAGCGCGTTGTTCTAAATACACGTCTTCGCTCGAATAGACGTGTTGTAAAACGGCCCGATTCTACGTCAAAAATCTTACGGCATTATGCTTGTCGTAATCGTATTAACCGATATTGATTTATATTATTATTTTTTATTAGCGCATGTTACATCCATGCGTGGTATGCGAGTAGATGATAAATACCGAGCATTAGCGCACACTCCGCCGAAAGTCATTCCTCCATTGAAACAAAACGACGTCGATTTTTCAACTTTCGCCGGATATTTCCGGTTTGGTTGATCGCCCCCCAACAGCTCGGCCACTTTATTTAATGAGAATAATCTCTCCCGATTATAAATTGAAGAAATTTTCTTTGTCATAACCTAATTGATAACAATTAGTGGAGCCATTTTCACCAGGGAAAACATTAATATTGGCCGTCTCCATAAATCCGGTAATGGAAATTAGTTTTTGGCATCGCCAAGTTAATGTCTTCTCCATACACGCGAATCTAGACGATAATGCGTTGATTTTTTTTTCAATATTTTTAAAATTACATACTTTTTATAAAATTTCACGGAATATGTGTTGCATCTTTTTTTTGTGAAGTGGAAAAAAACGACTAAATCAAAATCATCACTAAATTGATGAAACTTATACACTTTGTTCTTATTGAGATCGCATTCTTAGGCCGGCGCCACGCCATTCGGCTCTTCCGCCGCGTCTCTTCGGTCGCGGAATACCGCTAAACTTCTTTCAATACAATATGCGCTTATCAAACACACTACACGGATGATCGATCGATCAATTTGCTTTGATTTGAATAAGACGCGGCGGATTATCCGCACAGTGTGACGCCGGCCTTAGTCTCAAAATATTGAGTCAGTTTTTTTTTATTGTATTGTGTATTTTGTACAATTATTTTCTTTTTACTTTTATGTAGTTGCTTTTATATTTGAATATTTTAATGTACACGTGTGTATTTATAAAAATTAAAAATTAAACATCATCTGTTTCAACCCTTAATTTTTCTGATGATGTTAACATTTTAATTGAAATTGAAAATTGCCAGCACCGTAATCCTGGTTCTGAAAAAATTTTAATTAACTATGATTAATCCAAAGAATTTAAATTTTATTGATAACATTCCTTTACAGATTTTATTTTGTTTCAAATTTCAGAAATATTTTCAGGGCAGAATTATTATTTTTTGTAAGAGTTTCCAAACGCAATGATGTTATCTCTGGACATACTTTGTCTTTAGTTCTTAAAATACCTACAGACCAAGTTTCGATTAATTGCAGTGACGTAATGACGTACAAATGCCGCAAGTCCAATCATTGCAAGATATTTTAAAGATAATGAGCCAAAGATTCTTCTAATTTTTCGACTAAATTGTGCGTTAAAATCGTTATAAATTTTTAAAATTACCTCTTTATAATCAACAATAATTTTCTTAACAAGAATTAACGTTAGCTTAGGAAAATAACATTCGGTGAGATTTTTTCTCTCGAACGCAAATGGTGTATTTTTACTCTATGTATGTCATTCCAAATTTAATAAATACTTAATATTTAATTTTTCTGTCCAAGAGCCGCATTCTTATTACCAAAGGCTTGTTTGGATGAAGATTATCCAAAATTATGTTAGTAATAAAATATGTAATAATCCCCATGAAACTCGTCCTTATTTTTTGTTGGTATTGATTAAATCGGTCATAAATAAAATTAAGAGCCGATAAATGTTCCCATTCGTTAAGGACCACTTGACGATAAATTTTTCCGAAATTTCAGCTGGATAGATTTTGTACAATGTATTCTTAATAGGACAAGGCGGATTATGTAAGGAACGTTGTAATTCTCTCGTATAAAAACCCTTTTTGCGTGAACTTGTGATGGTCGACATAGAGATAGATTTAATAAATTTAGAAAATCTTAAAATAATAATATTCAAAAAAGTCAAGTATGGGCATCAAAAATATATTTCTTCTGTTTGGAATCGTTTAAAAGTAAAAGCCTGATATATTTCTTCTTAAGATTCTATGTATTACAAGAGGCTAACAAAATATTGAATATTCAGCTATACAAGTAATATTTCTTAGATATAATTCTGTGTTAAATTAAGATCGTTTGCCAAACCTAATAGACTCGACCTTGTGTGTAGGTGCGAACGAGCCTTTATTATTTATGAAACGGAACAGTAAGTCTCGCGTGTAGCGGGTGCTTAACTATTATTTTAACGAAACGGACCAATCACAGGCGCGCTTTGCCTTCGACGGGTTGAGCCGGAGGCGACCGTCCTGGTGACTGAATCCGGCCAATGGCGGGCGCCGGCGGTGAGGTCATCGGGCATAGGATGAGTCACTGCACTAGCGTGGATTTCAGAGGTATGGTGAAATCGTTACTATAAAAGGAGCGAACGCGATGTACTCAGTCCTTCAGTTCGAGACCAGACTTGCTAGCGGGAGCGCTGCCCGACAGACTACCGACGAAGCCCTGAGTTCCAGAACATCATTTGCGGACGGCGTTGCTGCCCGGACGTATGGAGGAATCTACCATTCATCAGTACCAGAGAGAATCATACCGCCACTGTGTAACAGCTAAGGAACACATTTATATTATCTATCGATTAATTATTTTCACTATTGAAATGTATTTATTTTGGGAAGATTTAAAATCGGAGCAATAATGTATAATTAATATCACGATTTCTTGTGTGATCTTGGCTCAATTCGTACGGGAATATCTCCCAAACGAATATATTTTGATGCATGGGGATTTTCATACCATTTGTATTAACAATTGATTTTACGGAGCTCTATAAGCAGTGCTTAATAGATTCATAATAATTGTCGACGCGTTATGTATTGCATAACCAGATATCAATCCAAATCGTACGAGAAATTCTTCCGAACGAATATATTTTAAAGTATGGGGATTTTCAAACTATTTTTACTAATAATTGAATACACGTAATTCTATAAGAAATGCTTAGTAGCCTTATAATAACTGTGTTGCATAAGTATTGCGCAATCCGGTCTTCAGCCAAGTCTTTATGATTTGAGTACCTCGGTACATCTGGCTTAACAAGTAGCTTCAGAACGACGAGTAAAGGACAGAATGGGGAGATCTAACTGAAATTGGAGTTTTCTGGTTTACGAACGTTGAGCTAGGTGAGGTTGTGGATGACGCTCGTGTCATAAGCCTGGAATTCGCGCAAGCCCCTGTGAGGTACTCTTAAAAGCGGGACCTCCCTTGTTGATCGGAGTGGCCACTAGACTCGACCTTCGCGCCTCATCCTGCTCAAAAACCGCGTAAACCAACGTCGTGAATTCTCTGACTTTGGAAGGATTTTCATGCCTGAATGCTGTAAAACCTTGATAGAAGCGTTAACTTCTATTTCGTCCTCTGTAAGAAAGACGGGGCCGGAATAAATATAAAAATCATTCACTCATATGGAATAGCTGGGATATTATAAATATGTTACTAACACTCTAACATTTGACCAAAGTAAATGTTGCAAGATGCAGAATCGTGGGACGCCATTCTGAAAAGGCATAATGAGATTGCACAATAATTTGTAACATCGCTGACTATGCCCGCAAAGGAGGCTAATGTCGTCATCAATTCGTACCAAAAGAGTACATGATTCTTCAAACACCGGCCTAAAAGAAAGGCGCCTCAAGACAACACACATCATCAGAAACTCGTACCAAAAGAGTACGGCCTTCTCAATTATAAGCCTAAAAGAGAGGCGTCACAGGATCACATCTCGTAAAGAAGAGATAGAGTCTCGGGATGCAGTAAGTTCCGGAGGAACAAGGGGGGCCGTTTAGTCACTTAGGAAGTCGGCCACCGGGTTTAGGCGGGCGCGGAGCCTCTACCCCTCTCAGCAGAGATGCTGAGGGTTTAAAAAACCAAAATTTAGCATTCAAAGAAACTATTATTTCATATAAACTCACGGGCTGTTGTAGAATCCTTTCGAACAAACCATCCCCGAGACCTTATCTACTTATTTATAAAGAAGTTTCGCTTCAAAAATGTCTTATTTTGTAGGTAGAAAATATATGTATTATTTTCCCATGGAATTAATATGAACAGGTTCATGCACGTCTAGAACGAAACCATTCAAGGTAAGAATTTGTTAATACAAAGTGTTTATAATTATTAATTTCAGTGTTATTTAATATGTGTGAATTTTTCCCTTTGCGCCGTTCGAACGATTTTACTGGGTTGTTTCCAAACGGAAATGTTTTATTTCTAATACACGAATTCTTCTGGTGAACGTATTTTATTGTAACATAAATGTATAGATTATTAGGTTCGTTAGATGATTTTATTACGTAATATTATGCAATTGTTTCCACACTGCTCCTATAAAAGAATTTGAAGTTATTACGATACACAACGGGGTCCTTCATCCATTAGACGAATCATGTGCCAATTCAACGACGTATTACGAATAGTATATATTATATTTATCGAGATTTATTCGCATTTATTATTTCTAGTAAAGGTTTTAGTATTGGTACCAGGCGCCATTATGAGGCGGAGATAGTTCATATTCATAGCCCGACTGTAATAGGTATTTTTGTCGCGTAAGAGGTAGCAATTTTAGAAATATAACTGTGTTTTATGTTTCGTCCCTGACGGACAGGATGGTATAGCTGTGGTTATTTAGGTAATACATTTAGTAAATGCGAAGGGCATTAGGTATTGTCGATTTCGTCTGCGAACCCAAGATGTTAGAATACGTATTTTTAGTTAATTTATCGTATAGAACAATTTCTGATAGTATAGAACATTATTTCATATGAAAAGTTGAATTTTAGTAGTAGTAATATTTCTGTATTGAATATTTAATTTTTAACAACTGTATCGCTACATCATATGGTTGAAGTCGACCGGTTGCATCCTGTCGCTCAATCGCGCGCGCTCACATATAAGATCGGAATGAAAAATATAATAATAAATACTACTCGCGTCAATTATTTTACGACTGTATAATATTTTTCATATAATAGAAAGCATCTCTAGAAAATACCGTCATTTGACGAGGACCCACTATCTAGCTGGATCATTACAGGCCTTCATTACATTAAATACATTAAATACTTTACTGAAATCCTACCTGTGTTAATTTCCTAGTTATATTGGAATGAATATAGGACAAATATTATGTGCCGCGTCATTTTTTTATAAATCAGGCGCTAAACGACATGAGTATTTCATAGTTTCATCAAAATGGTTAACTCACGTGAGATACCGGCGTGTAGTAGGGTTAAAAATTAAAAACTACACACAGTATTTTTTTAAATAATTTCTAATTCATCTAACTGTAATCCTGTTTAATATTATTATGCGCAAAATTTCTATACCCTTATTAATATCAAAAAAATGGTCTGTTTTCAAGAGATTTGAAGAAAATTCAGAATTGTTATTGCTATTTATACATCATAAATGCTCTTTTATCCTAACTTCATAATTTATACAAAACTTACCTACAATTAAAAAATATAGAACTATCATTATCAAAAAAAAAGTATCATTATCAGCTGCAAAATTCTATGTATACTAGTTCATGAGAAAGTACTACAAAAGCAACGTCCATTCAAATAAACGAAAAATTCACAGAATTGAACATATACAGAACATTCGAATTTGATAATGTGTGGATGTTCTTATGATGGAATTGGGAATTAGTTAGTGCATTGTGTAGAGTAATAGTAATAAGCCTTGTGCCTTCGTATTAAAAGGTTTCTAAACATGTTTCTCACGTTGATAGCCTTGTCTCTGTGAGACTTCTGTAATTTATATGAATTAGAAATATGCTTGTTTAGAATTTGAGATGTTTTTAATTATTGAATTTGGACAGGATTATTGAAAAAAGTAATTTTTCTCTAATGCTTTTCAATTTCTATTATTTACATAACTAATTATTTTTACCAGAAAGCACCATGAAGCGATGAAATGACACGTGTAACTCAATTATATCATCCTACTCATTATCTTGACTTATAAATACTTCATTAAAATACATTTATTTACGAGTTGCTTTCTTTCTTTTTATATTA
The DNA here is from genome assembly GCA_016648135.1 of Agrypnia vestita. Lineage (NCBI taxonomy): Eukaryota > Metazoa > Arthropoda > Insecta > Trichoptera > Phryganeidae > Agrypnia > Agrypnia vestita. The sequence continues at coordinate 103,697 of JADDOH010006990.1, read as the reverse complement.
TCTCATTACAATTAATTATGTGCAAGTTTAAAGAACTGAAGTTAAATTGCTTTCGCAAAGCTGTCGACTCGAACTAATCTGCAGATCCTGGATGCAACTGGGAATAGAGGAAGAAGATACTTAAAATGTATTTTACAGCTGTATGACACACAACAAAGTCTGGAACAGACCGGGATACCATTTTCCATTGTATCCCGAATAGTCATTAGTATCTTGAGCGCCGACAATGCTTGAGAGGAAAAGGAGAATTTCAAAGGAAATTCTTGGGTCGTGTTAGTTAGCGAGACACTACTGATCTTCTTAAGGCAAGCTGCACTAACATGAGGTACAGTTTCTTTGTTGTAAAGTAAATTAAATATAAGCCTTTGTACAAAATTTTAAATACGAATCTTGATATCGATTTAGAAAGCCAAAAGTGCGTTAGTGATTATTTCAAACTTTACAGGCGAGCAAAATAATTTTTTAACAATCCAAAACATATATGGAAGTCGTTAAATAATTAAAGAAATATTGATAAAATAACATTGAAATTTTTTTGCTCTCCTGTAAAGTTGGAAATAATTACTAACTCCCTTTTGGTTTTCTAAATCGATATCAAGATTCGAACTTGAAATATTGTACAAAGGCGTATTAATAAAACTTATTATTTTACAAGCTTTAAAGCTTCACTTATCTGTCAGTAAAAAATCTTGTCATGAATATTTGTCTACTTGTCATTGTTGAATCTAGAATATAGAAATTTTGTCAAGAACTTCCAGACCATAAATCATTCTGAAATGAAATTTCTCAGAAACACAATACAGAGGTCATGCAATAATTTTAGTCAGTTTAATTATTTAAAAAAATGTTTATTATATACATTGTACATGCCGGTGACATCTGTCATATTGAGTTTTTAGGTTAATAGCATTCGTAAAAGGAAAATGTTTTCGACGAAATTTGAATTGATTTCAAGATTTAACGTGAAAATTGACTGCAAAAAATTTAACTATCTAGTACAGTAGCCGGCAAACATCTTGAAATTTTAAGGTGTAGTGGGGGAAAGTTTGCACATGTACCATTCCACCAAAGAGACCCAAATTTTGTCTTCTGCGCATTCCCTCACTACGCCAAAGAATTTCAAGAAGTTTGCCGGCAACTGTAATCGGAGTATATTTATCAAAGCCGGCCGGTAGAATACCAATAGCAGACTATACCGAAGATCATCATTACGACAGATCACTGATAAATAGTGATTTCATATTATATCTAGAATTTTTTGTCCAAACTCACTATAGAAAGCCCAGAATTGGTGCATTATTGAGAGATTTTCCTAGATCTTTATCTGGGAAAAACCTTTACTAAAAAAAGTCTTACTAATAAGTAAAAAATAAATATGTTAAAAAAAATTAAACAAAAATGATATATTTTTAAATGTTTTCTTTGCATATCAATTAATTAAACTACTTTTCCAAATTGCAATGCTAAACTTTACGGCTAAGCGCTTAATTATAACTGAGAATTAATAATCTTAATCAAAATAGTGATCAAATCATATCGAAAATGATATAATAATGTATAGTATCCACTTTACGTAAATGTTAAGAGTTTCAGGGCTCTCTTTAGTTAGAAAGTTAGTAAAAAATGAATTACAAGATTTAACCAAAAACAACAGACAAAGAGAGTTAAAAAAAACACATAGAAAAACATTCTTCTTCAAAAAATCACCAGAAGGATAAAATATATGCTTTTTTAATACACACATTAGATCTCATTCCGAATAAGTATGTTTATATTGTGCGTATGAGGCACATTATTTCGTTGTATTGGTGTGTTGGTAAACAGCAACACAAATAACCATAGGGGTCAACGTCCCATTGACCTACAGAAAGAATAACCAGCGCCGTAACAAAAGATTTTCACGAGAAACACGAACCGGTCGAGATAATACAAGTCACCAGTGCCCATACAAAAACGTTAAGAAAATGGAATACACACAGATAACGCCAGATCTGAGAAATCCAAAAATGCTGACAGGATAGAATACACATAGATAACACCCGATCTTGTGAAATAGGAAATGCTGAGAGGTATGTTTCCATGCCTGAAACAGACCCTGATGCTGCAAATCACACAAGAGTTTGCACACGACGTCAAAAGCAGTTCGTCAGACACGCGGTAGGCTTCTCGGCAGTGCTCACCTCGCGCCGCGCCTCTCCAATACAACTCGCCAAGCATCATTGAAACTGACGCTACGTCATTTGTCTACGTGCCACATTTCGGCTGAAGTTGCCCAGCACTACACCTTCCACTTGTTGAAAAAGTTCACCCTGAAATGAAAAGTACCCACTTTTTAGGCAGGAATGGCATCGTCCACAGGCAGATTTGTGAAGAGAGTTAACGTCAAAACTGACTAATATATCATCACTTTCTATTTTCACGTTTTTCAGCAATTTAATAAAATTTGCTGAGTCCTTTACCCAAGAGGATGTCTTCTCGGTCTGTATCTGCAAGAGACTGGCCAAGTGTTACGACAACTTTTATGTAAGCGCTCCTGTTGCGCTCACAATGAGATAAGTGGAACAAACAGCACGCATGATTTTAAAGAGAGTTGACGAGCATAAAAGAGCATGTAAACTCGGTCATCCCGAAAAATCGGCATTAGCTGAGCACTTTCTAGATACGGACCATCATTTTTCATTTGAGCTGACAATCTTAGGAAAGCCCAAGAGTCACCACATGCGCTTGGTCAAAGAGGCAATCGAAGTATATAAGCACCCGGTAAATATTAATAGGGATGACGGTCTTAAGTTAAGAACCTCGTGGTATCCGGCGATGCGGGATCAATTGAATCGATGACTCCGCACAGTCCGACATCCGACAGTAGATACAACAGTGACATAACGCTACAGAAATTCGTGACAACACCTGTCTCCGACACGGAAACACAACACACTACATCAAGAAATATACAAAAATTACTATTTTTTAAGCAGCGGTGATGATCTTTTATGCGTGTATTTACAATTTCTCCGAATTTGACAATCATATAATTAACACTAATCATTCTTTCGATAATCCCAAATAAAAATTACTCCACTCGGTTCCTCATAAGAGAATGGATAATGAATAGTTAAAATCCTAAAAAACTTGAATTCTAGAAACACATTAATAAATAATATCACATTTCAGTCCACTTCACCACTCCTAGAGTTTTTGGGAAAAAAATACCCTTCCTCACCGCGCCTTCCTGACTTACCCGATCAGATTGATAAATTTTGTATTTAAGTTATATCTATACCTGATGATGAGAGGGACTGCTCCTCTCGAAACGATAGTAGTAATCTAATAACTCTTATTGTGTGTATTAAAAAGTAAAGTAAAACATATTTTAAATTATAATGTTGCACCACGAAGTATCTGCCAAATCTTTCAATGAAATTAATAGTGATGGTATTTTAACCGGTGACACACTAACAATTATATAAGATTTGTATCCTATTGTATCTATGATTTATAACCAATTTTCCCCAATTTGACGGGCAACCATCGGTACAAGATAACAGTTATACTTCAATCGCCAATCAACGATACAATCCGATACAAAACTCAACTAATTGCATCATATTATATAACCGGTTAAAATAACGGTTTGACCATCACAATTAAAAAGCACACATTTCTTCAGGGCGCAACTAAAATTTTCTAGAAGCCCTGGTTGATAATTTTTCTTCTTTTTTAATTAACTTTTATTTTAATCTAATTTTTTTTAAATTTGATTTAATTTTTATTTAATTTAATTTTTAATAACTTAATCATAAATTAAACGGCCGGAGATGGGGCTTGAGCCCTAGGCCAACAAACCTGAACGGGCCGCTCTACGCATGTTGCTATGATCGCCTCTCCATGGATCACCAAAAATATATTATAAATATATGCTAGGGCTTAGCAAAGACGTGAACAAATGTTATTGATATTGATAAAATTACCATTGATATTTCTAAAATAAGTAATCTAATCTATATATCTATATCTATAGTATATATAATCTATCAATATATATATAATAATATAAAAAGAAACCCGTGTTTCCCTATCCGCCAAGTTTTCTCCACAACCAGCCACAACCACCCACTGGTGGTTATGGTGGTGGATAGCCCTTGGTGTCACATCAAAAATATGCGAGTTTGGTGGGGGTTGCTGTGCGTGGGTGACGAAAATGTGCTTTCTAGCACATTGTTTTGTTATGGGAAGGCCGCAAATGCTTCAGATTGTTTCAAAATAGGCGCGCCGACTGTGTCGGTGAGTCTAGAAGGTAACGGAAAAACCTGCTCTAGAAAGTTCTATAAGGTTCTTAACTGAGAGGCGGAATGTGTCGGTGTGTCTAGAAGGTTTCTGTACATTCAATAAATTTCTTGAAAGTTCTGGAAGGAGAATGTTCTAGAAGGTTCGCGAAACCTTCAAATGATTCAAACAGTGTACTAAAAATCTACGCGAAATATCATAAAAATAGATATTAAATGTTGTTCAAAATGAACTAGATCGAATTTACTATGCACTTTTTCAATTTTAATAGAGTTTTTATTTTTCGGCATCCTTTTTTGCAATCCCTCTTTAATAATTCAGATGGATTGTGTAGACTTACAGACCCCAGGGAGGACTGTGAATTATAGTAATATGGAAGAGATGAAATTTTTCAATTCATATTTGCAACGTCTCAGATTTTTATATTTTATTATGCGGTTTATCTGAGGAATATTAAATTCTCTATCTTCTCGGATAATGGACCGTCTACTGTACCTAATTTAGTTGAAAATCTCATTGTTTTGAAACCTGTATATTGCCCACTTTATTTTCAAAATTTTAAAAACAATGGGTCCGTTTTATTATTTGACATGTCCAACCATCGTATTTCACACAACCACCGGTAAAAAGGATATTTACGGCGGTTTAAATGTCCTTTGATGAAAATTCACGGAGGTATAAGGACTACTTTTCCAGCGTTTTCATTCATTCGCGGGAATTATGTATTTATATTTGTTTATTCGCATTGACTTTATAATTCCGCTTATGAGAGTCGTAAATATTAATTCATTTACAAAATTTAATATTACCTCTTTTCCATGAAAATATTTTAAAGTTTGTTATGAGTTTTTCTTCATTTTCTGTTGCGAATAAAACATATTACCCAATATATCTGATTTCGTTGAGAAACAAAATTTTGTTGTCATTTATTTTTATAATTTTCATAAATAATACTTGTGGTTTTAAACAATAAGTTAAACCACAGTTAATTTGTCTCGGCAGGTGTTATTACTTTGATTATTTTGATTTTAACTAGACGAAAAAGAATTAAATTGTTGAATTTAGAAAGGTTTAAATGCGTCATAGAAAAAAATTTAAATCTATGTCTACATTAATATGATTTAAAAATAAAAAAAGCGACTAGCAAAGGCAAATCTATTGGTAAAATAGGTGTTTTATTGAATTTATAAATAAGTGCTGCGATGATTTGACAAATAAAAGGTAGGTCGATCGTATACGAGAGGAAAACGTTGAAGGTAGAAGATAAATATAAAATCCTACATCTTATCATTCAAGGCAATATTGCTAGCAGAAGAGACGCTAGAAATATCCTGCCTGAACAATCGAAGGTAATATTAAAAGCAGTTCACAATCCGATTATTCCTTATAAATAAATCAATGACTTTGCTTTTGATTCTATGTACCTATCTCAAGTTTCATACATCTGCTCTTTTCTTTAAATATATTGAGAAGTTTGGTAATTTCTTCTTATTTTGAAATAAATAATGTGTTACTGTGAGATCCCATCATCTCAATCTCAAAGTGAATTTTGATGAATTTGATTGATGGATTTGAATTGAAATTTTATATAGTAAAATTGTAGATATTATTGAGTATGATAATTGAAATGGGTGCTTAACATAAACTTTGTTATTTCTACTTGAGTTTACTTATATTTTATAACTTGATTATTTATTCTATAGACAGGTGAATTATGAAAATATATATATAAAATATATATAACCACAAGACCAACGAGTACTCGTGGAGGAGCAATCCCTCTCATCATCAGGTATAGATAATAACTTATCATCAAAAATAGTTAATAACTCATCACCAGGCAAAGATAGTAAATGATGAGAGGGACTGAAACTAAAGTAGTAATTAGCACTCATGTTGAGTGTGTATAACAAAGTAAAATAAAAAAATATTTTAAATTTTAATGTTGCACCACGAAGTATCTGCCAAATCTTTCAACGATATCAGGTTTGTTATGTATACGTTATACTTATTAATTTTTTTGTACCCATGTTACATGTTATCTGCCGAAATCCTTCGAATACAAATGTCATAAAATTCAAACCTTCTTACCTAATATAGTGTACATCTACAAAAAATATTTCAGGTTTGATTCTATGAGTAAGTCTTGCGGTCGCTGGATCTTAGTCCATGAGATAAATATGAATAAAAACAAGTGAGTGATAATTATACAAATTTGAAATATTAATTAAAAAACAAAAATTGAATATTAATTGACAAGCAATACAGGCTTGACTAACTCGTCTGCCAGTTTATCCGACCATGGATAATTGGTAGTCTACTGAATTTCCGTGGTGATAAAAATAACAAATGATTGGGGATTTTCAATGAACGGTCGGCTGTGCGCGTGAGTTATTGATTTTTTTGATTAAAAATTATTACTAAGAGAGAGTTATTGACTCGAATACATCGATAAAAGCGTATCGAGTGAGAAACACTGACACAATATTGTATCTTGCATACAAATACATGTATACTTACTTAAACATGGCTTGTAGACTTATTTATTTTATCATAACAAACTAGATTTTTTGTTGAAACATTTGACAACTTTATCTTAAATACACTTAACTAAATAAGTACTTTGCTTACATTTAATGTGGCAGTGTGCACAAGCTTTATTTATCTTCACAAAACATGGGTAGTCAAGTATTTTATACCGAATTAATGATGTTCATTTTGAACGTTGTATAGAAGCTATTTACACAATTTTAATTAAGCTAGTAAATCCTTGCGCTAGTAAAGAAAACACAATGTTTGACGGTAAATTAAGTCAATGAATCAGTCTGGTGAAGTCCTCGCCCTGAAGGTGTTAAGTTATTGCTTTCATAAAGCATTCTGTCGAAATATGTTACGGGCAGAGTGTTATGAGGTGTTAAACTGTTGCAGTCAACCCGGGGTTTAGAACTAAGTAAGTTATAGGTTCGGTTCAGACGTTGGTTCAAGCAAAGTTACATAGTTATAAGACTGTTTCGGGACTTATTTAGAATTGCTTGAATTAAAAGTATTGGGGAACTTTAATACTGTACATGTTATGTAATTTTTTTATCGTAACCGCGTTTTTGGCAGTCCAAGAAATTGGTTAATGAATTCGTTTCCCTGTCCATGAATGGGACTGTTATTTGATTTATTGATAAGCAGATTATCAAAAAATCAGTTATGACCCCGATAGATAACATGAACATGCATTCAATACATTGAATCATGTGTTGAACGTAAAAATGTATCGTTTTTTTGAAAATAAAACAACTTTTTACATTTTATTATTTAAATAATAAACGACATTTTAAGCAATAAACAAAAAGTATAGTAAGTATAGTATATATGTAGTCAATATTTATGTGATAAAGTTAATTTATTTAGGAGTAACATAGGTTTATGTATGCATAAAGAAAAGGAAATATAATTGAATAATCACAATTAAAAAAACTTACCCATAAAAACCAAGTTTTTATTATACTCCTTTTCTTTGTAAAATATAACAGAAATTAAAGACGAATTAAAACATATAACATAACACTAAACTTCCAGTAATTTAATATATTTCTAAAATGTCAAATGTTTTGATCTTTGATAAGACACTTCATGCTTTGAAGATTAAATTCTAAAAACATTTGTCAGTCAATTTAGATTTTCGAAATTCGTAGTGAAGTACCTATTATGTATACCGACGGAGTAATTCAAATTTAGAAAATATTCCGCGACGTTACCGCTGCTAGTAATGAAACTTTTGTAATGATTCCAATTTGAAAAAATCATTAAAGTTTTAAAAAATCCGAATATTTGATAGATCTTCTTGATCGTCGCCACGAGTCTACTTGCCAAGTTTCAGCTCGATTGGATCACGGGAACAGGGTCAAAAATCGATACAAAGTTTTTTCGACGGCAAGCCGGTAAACAAGCAAGCAGACGCCACGAGTTAATATAAAGGGAGTAAAAAGATTAAAGCATTACTAAGATTATGAATATAAAGCTTTCTTATTTAATATTAATGTCATTATTTTTCTTAAAAGCCTTTTATAATATTGTTTTTTCAAAAATGTGTAAAATTTTATTTAATAATTTTGGTAGGTATTTTTTGACCATAATTATTAGATACTCTCGGTATGATATATATCCTCTGTGTTTTTTGATTATAATTATTATATACCCTTGATATGACCAGCCCTATGTGATTAATTTAGTACCATTTTTATTTAGCAATTAATGTTTATACGTATTGTTTGCAAGTTGTCACTAATTTTTACCATCAGAAAGCATTATAGGAATAAATCTTTGCTTCATTAAAAGTTTAGATATATTTGTTTATTAATTTCCTTTCTGAATTAAGAATACGTCGTATCTTTTAAATATTTATTTTACATTATAGAAATAAGCATGTTATTCCTATCCTTATAACTAATTATGTTAAAGTTTGTTCTCAATCTTTTGGCTTAGTTTGAAGATGCAATACGTATTCCGTATTCGCATCTCTGTATAAGAATAAGGTATTCAGTTTATTTTTAACTATTTTGTAAAGCTTCAGTAAGTATGTAATTTTTCATCTTTATTGTCAAATTAACTCTTTAAAGTCGATAAACTATGTCGATTTTTAATCATGTAACACAGTATTACACGATTAAAAATCGACATAGTTTTTAATATGTGGTAAAAAAAATATATTTTCAATATAGATAAGACTTTTTAAAGGTCCCTGTATATAATTATGTAAGGTAAACATACATATTTGCATTATTTTAGTAAATTATTATAAAATCATGGCATATCGAATTTGCGTGCGCTCACTCTAATGTATAATTACCAACTAAATTCAACGACGCGGCGATTGCAGTCCATCTTTATCTTACACGTAATACGCGACCCTACCGTGCTTTTTCGATATTGTTTTATTTTTCACCGAAACCCAAGCAACCACCATCTCTGTCCAGCATGAAATGTATGGTATTGTCGTGCTCTCTCTTGCTCGATTTAACTGCGACGTGCAATATTCTGCTCTCTTTTACACACTGGCTGAAAATACGAGAGTAATGAATAAATGAATAAAAGTAATGAATAATATAAATTTAAGCTAAATGTTGGGTCTGTCTGGGCCCATAACCTGTTAAAATGAAATTAAACAACTTGATAGTTTATGTGCCAATAAGCGAATGTTTTATTCAAAAATCACAGGTTACATACACAACGGATATATAGGGCGCTACTTGTATATTTGATGTTACCATATAAAATATTATATTCTAACAATTTTTTAATTAAATAATCCGTACATTCGAAACACGTTAATTTTGTCATTTTCGTGTGAAAATTTCTATTCGATGATTAAAAAAAATGTGACGTTTTAGTTTTACTAAATAAGGTAGATATTTCATATTTTCTATGATATGTAGGCCTACGTTACACCACCGATACACAGGAGTTAAGAAAATTTTGGAGTCTCTTGTCAGGTCTTGTTAAACTGTCATTCGTTTTCCATTGTATATTCTATGAATAATGACCAACTGATATAAAACCCTTACCAGTAAGTCTCCGATGAGAGAAAAAAATTCTCTTGCGTATAAACGAGTTCAAATATTTATTATCTTACGTCTATTGCGTTATATTTTCATTTTAAAACAGTCGAAAACGAAATACGTGGTAACAATAAAGCAGAAATTTAGTAATTAAGTTACTAGCTGTTGTAAGTAACTAAGTTAATAACTGAAGTAGTGCCAACTAACTTAATTAAGATGTACATGACAAATCTGACATCTCCGATTTAACTCAGCTGGGAAAACAGTTAACGGACTAACTTCTAGTTGAACTAAAATATATATGGAAGACACGAAAAATGTATAAAAATATTCTTAATTCTCCTATGTAGTACATAACTTCTGATATTTAAAACTATTTTGTTAATTAATTTAAAAAGCAAGCAAACAACTTTATTAAATAAAGGGCTGGTTAATAGTATTATTTTGTTTGATAAACTTCAACATTAGATAGAAAATCGTTCATAAAAGTGATAATGATGATGGTTATGATGATGATGTTGATGTTGATCGTGATGATGTTGTTGTTGGTGATAATAATTATGGTGACTGTAAAAATTTAAAAAAAATCATTTTTATTGTCACAAGATGCTAGAAACAAAAAGAACTGCACGTACTCAAGGGTTTTATGAGACTCTGAACACTCTGGAATAAATTATAGAGAGAACTAGAAGGGTCTGGAATACATAGAAAGTACCACTTGTTTATATAGATCTCTGATAAGCAGCGCTATTACTGCGCAACAGTTGTTATATTGATACCTGACAACACAGGAAGCGAAACAGATAGAGGGCGATCTTGATAGTGAATCAATGCGATAAGTAATGACCTAATAAAGTATTTTGCAGGTGTATGACTTTTTGCAAATAACAAAACATTAATTAATTTTGAGTGTTTCATTTTATAGCTGCGCGATTCCTTGACACCAAAATTAATTAATGTATCTTACATAAATGCTTTAAACTTTCTATTTTAGATATCGAAATAATTCCCAAAACCAATTTCAAACCACTTGGAGTTTACTTGAATTCGAGTCCGTGTCTTAGTAAAAAAAATAACAACACAACCAGCTCTGCCTTCTATCATTTACGCAGTATTAAATCAATTCTTGAAAGCATCCCAAAAGAAGCACCAAAATTATTAATAAACGCATACGTTATGTCTCGTTTAGACTACTGTAATGTTATCTGAGCACATCTCCCGAAACCTGAAATAAACTTACTGTATTTAATGCTACCGTAAGACTCATTACCAGCGTTTCAAAGTTTGCGCATTTTTCACACCATCTTCAAAAGCTTCACTGGCTTAAATCTCCAGAGAGGATTGAATATGAGTTATGCCTCACGATATTTAAGTCTTCTCACAACATGGCCCCTCAATACATTACCGACTTCTGCATTCCATTTTTTTCAAATAACAGACAACTAACTCTTTGCTCAGTATCAACATTAATACTAGTAGGTTAGTTGAAGTAAATCACGTCCTAAAAACCAATTTCGATGACCATGCTTTCGCGGTGGCTGGACCAAAATTATGGAATAAATAACCTAATAAACTGAGACAAACAGACAGCTTACCACAGTTCAAAAACAAATAAATACGCACTTGTTTAGACAATCATTTAAAAACCTAGTGAATCAGACCATTACAACAATACTTAATATTTTCCAATCCGCTAGTACGCACTCAGCGAAAACACTTGATTTTTCCTGACACTCCCCACTATGAATTAATTATATTTTTATTTTATAAGTTAATTCTATTTTCTTGCATGTCTTCTAATAAATAAGTAGGTATTTACGTTTTTCAGCCAGTAAACTGTTTTGTAATATTTTTTTTGTGTGATTGTCCTTGAGATGAGTACTCACAAAAATGGCGCTATTTTTATTTATTTATTTAATCTGTACCTACAAAACTCAATGTCTGTCTGTTCAATATACAAATCTATACCTTTCATCCGATTCGATTCAAACTTTGCGTACTTATGCTTTAGGATCCGGCGGGTAACATAAGCGATATTTCTCCTCTATTCTTTTACCCCTTCTCCTCCCCCTGATACATATTCGATGCAAATCTATGCGACGCGAATCAAACCTTTATTTCCTCCCCACAAATTTATTTTCAACTCAATCGTTCAACGCCGGGTACGAACAGCTGGTTAATAATATATTTAATATGACTTTATAAATGATAAAATTCTTTTTATTATTAAAATGTAAATAAAAAATGTGAAGATGATTACGGTGATGACAATGTTGATGATGGTGGTAATGAAGATGATTATAATCAATCAAAATGATGATACCATGTCCAAAAGAAGATAATAAATAAAAAAATATTAATATTGAAAAAAAAGGAAAATAAGCAAATTTAAAGAAAAGTATTTTTTTCTCAAGCACACAGCGGCCCAACAGATAAGTGATATAGGTCAGATCTTGATACAAGACGGGGCTCTTGTGGCGAATAAAAAAATAAAAGAGAAATTCCATCCCACTCAGATCTGGGCGTCCTTATGTACAGGAAGGCATCTACATTATGTATTACGTATGTAAATGTATCAGGCGATACGACTCCGGGGACTTAGAGAATTTGCTCCGAAGCATAAAGCCTAGATTTCACCAGACCCTACTTAGCGGAAGGAGGGTCCTGGGACGCCCCCATTACTAGTTAGTGTATTGAGACGAAAAATTGTTTCTGTATAATCGAATTCGGCCGGAGACATTTCAAAAAGCCGAAATGTATTCAAATTTCGGTTCTATATCTCAAATTTTATTGCCTCAGGAAAATTGTTCATTACTTTTTAAATGTGATTTTTTGGTCTCTTTTCAAAATTTTCTGCGTTACAATGTTCATCTCTAACACTCTTAGGTGGTGCAAAATATGACGAGGTATATAAAATAATAAAATTTTTGCATTATTTCCTATGTTGCTGTGCCCATCATTCGTTAACGCTACAATGGCGAAAATAATGATAAGGTTTATATAATAATGAAATATAAATATCAAAAAATACATAATTCTATTTGTAGCAATGTCCGTCACTAATAATGGCGCAAATATAAAATGACGGGGTATAAAAATCAAATAAAAATACATAATTTTTGTGTAATAATATCCGCCAAATTAAGTTGTTCTCACTATTTTAAGTCTATAATTTTTTACGGGTTAAAGCAAATTTTTAATATTTCACGTGGGAAATTAGCACATCAATATTTTAAAATGATATTTCTAAGTTTTTAAAATTTGTTTGTGGATTCTTTTAAATCAACAATCAATAAATTTTATTAAGTCAACAAAAGAGATCTACATTATGTTAAAGAAGATAAAATGCAGAGACTAATCAGCATTAAGGGTTGCTTGTGCACAGGTAGTGATGTAATTTTTTTTCTTAAATGTGTTACAGAGAATAAATTGAACATTACTTGTCCTGAAGAAGGGAGCTTTGCTTCTGAAACATGTTGGTATAATAAAATTGTCTGTGGTGTAAAAAACGTGTTTAAGTTTTTATTTAAATATAAAAATGGTGATTCATAAAATTTGAAGAAGATTAAAAATACAGAAAAAATTCGATTAGCACTGGCATCAGATAAGATATCGGCATGAGGTCTAGTGTTATAATTATTTTTTCTGAATATACATGCGCCAATATATTCTATGCAGTGTGGCGAAATTACATAACATAAATTGATATTTTCGTTTTATATAAGTGAAAATATTACATTTCCAGGTTTTAAGAGTGTTGGTAAATATTTCTGTAGTCGACTCTAAGAGTTTCGTTTAATGTTTCAGTCGTGAAAGCCAAGAAGTGTTTTTTTGGTATTCGTACTTTTACACAAAATCAATTTCAATAGTTTTATTTCATAAAATTGACCGCAGTTTGGAGGGAACTCGTGGAAAGGTTGATTATTGCGCATTTCCTTTTATGTGGCTGTAAAGTTTTATTTACGCGCCTATCGAATACATTTTGAATAAAAAGGGCAATCACTTTTGGGTTCAACGAATCCATTACACTCCAACTAAACTCATTACTACGTTAAACTTTTATTTAAAAAATACACTGAGAAGTGCTTTATTAATTTTAAAAAAGCATTTTAAAAAAGGAAAGTTGAAACGAGTTTTTTTTTCGCTTTCTTAAATATATTAACTGTGAAAATGTTTTTCACAATATTTGTTCTACAAAATGGATTGAAATGTTTAGATAAATTATATTTGATCAAGTATTTTTAAAACAACTACAAAGGTTACTTAAGTTAATTCAAATATACTACAATGTTTTCAACACTCATACATTTTTATATCAAGTATTTATGTAGATGGACTGTACGATGACGGACGGATTGCCACCATCGCACACGAGTCGAGGATTAGAAATAAATTCTTTCCTTTTCAATCTCTGCTGATAATGACTGATAATAAATGACACCCACGATACACTGGGCCAAAGCTAAATATGACACAGTGGACAAATTGTACTTGCGTTTTCCTGGTACGTCGGGTGCCGATTCAAACCGCAATTCTCCTGGCTGGTCGTCGAATCTGGAACAGTTAGTCTGTCTCTTCCGGAAGGCTAAGTTGAACCAATTCGAACACACGAAGAAGAATGTCGGTTCTCACAGAAAAGGAAACCGACACGCTTTTCAACTGTCACTGGGTGGATTTTTAAAAATTCGAATCCTGGCCAGCTGTTGGCGCAGAACACATAGGGTGCCAGCCCGACCAATCAGAATCATGGCTCAGCCCGCGCGCGGCGATCACGAAACATGGTCTAACTATTTCTCTCTCTTTTCTTTTAACAAGCGTGTTGTTAGCGCTGGGTTTTAGTTAGGGTCGGTCGACACAAGAAATTGAAGCATAGACTGAAGAAAACTGCAACCACCTGTTTTTTATTTGGTGACCGTTTCCCGAGTTTGGTATAAGGGTTGATTGTTTAGAGGTAAAAAAATTGAAAATAAAATAAAATACATAAAAATCGTGGTTGATTTCCATTGTAGGTACTGTTTTAATTGGAATGATAGTTAAGTTTTTATGTATATGATCAAAAGGTTTGTTTCTTGAATTGGCAACATTTATTCATGATAGCTGATTGTGTAAGCTTAGTTTGTCATTTTATCATGAATAGACTGACGCTGGAACAATGCTTACTAATTGTGCAAATTTATTTCAAAAATAGTGGCATCGTAATTATATTTAAACACTAATGGCATAAAATTAAGTTTCCAATAAAGCCATGGCTAATACAACGATTTTTGTATTTTATTTCTATTTAATGTTCGATGCCTCTAAAAAACACCCTATAGACAAAATGTACAATATTCTTTAATGTTTAAAAAATAATTTTTACAATCATAATTGCAAATACACTGCTAGAAAAAGGCCTTCCCTATCCATTTAATTTACTTAATTAACTTTGTTTCTTAATGTATTTTCTTGTATATTATTATTTCTCCTTATGTATAGTGATACGTATTTATGTATTTTTTTTTAAATAAAGACTTATCTTAAGGCGACGACAGTGAATGTCTTTGTTCTAGCGGCTTATACTCCTTCGCAACGGTTTATACGACCGGCGCAGTGCAGCACGGTTCTGCTTGTTAGTTGAAAAAATGTCAACCTGGAGACGATTGAGTAAGACCGATATGGCAGCTTTTGCTCTTAGAACGGCACTTTGTCAGCGGCGGGTACCATTCACTGTTCCGTCATTAAACTCCCCGATCGTTAGGATCATCGGGCGCAGGTAGCCATAATGACCGTTTTTGGTGGAGCGAATTTTCGGCTCTCACACGTATCAATGTACCGAACTAGAATCCAGCATCCGATTTAAATAAATTTATAATAATTTGCCGATTTTGTGTTTGTATTTTTATATTCCGGTTGTATTCCAGTCTCCCGAAACGGAGTCCACTCTCCACGGGTGACATGGCGCCCATCCTGGGCGTGTCTCTGGATTAAAAAATGTATGTACGTAAATAAACCACGTTTTTACACATTTCCACGCGATAAATAAACGCGACGGTCTGGAACGAATATTGAGAAAAAATATAAAAAAAATATTTGAAGTTTTTGGGCAATTGCCAAAATTCGATCCTTCGCTCATTTTCCTAAAATATTTCAAATAAATTTATGAACATAAAATATTTCAATACTTTGAATACCTCCGAAGTTGGGTGTTATGTTTCGGACGTTTCCTGATTTATGGTAAACCAACTTTGATTTGAAAACCTTTCGGTTGGCTTGAGTGAAATAAGTTATTCCTTTGTAATCATAAAATTATGGTATTACAAATATTTGTTCAAATATTGTTACTGAATCGTTATAATTATTCAGTAAATATGTCATTTTACAAAACGTAAATATCTTTGAGCGTGACATTTTGCAAGAGTATTTATATACCTTAGGTGCATGTATTCGGTACATTAAAGACTTAGTCGTTCGTAAGCACATATTTTGAAAATAATATATTTATTATAGCAATATTTTTATATGAAAGTATGTTCTTTGAACACAGTTATTGGATTTTGTCCAAAAAAGAGATTATTACTTAATTTAGAATTTTATATAAATCTTAATAAAAAAAAAATAAATAGAGATGAAGCTATTTATATATGAGAAAAGTGAATGGAATGGATGGCTCAGGGCTTTCAACCTGTATGAGCTAGCTTAAATTATCACTCATCTTCCATCCACTTTTCCCATTCATACATAGACATAACTCTGTGAGATTTCTATAATTTATTAAGAAATGTATTACTTTTGTGATGGAATCTGAAAATTATGAAAATAATTGTGGTAAGAAAATTTTTATATTGTGTTTCATGTTTTATTTCGGTTAACTTTACAGAAATTTTAAATAACCATATTATAAGTAAACACCTATTTCTCAAATGTTTCAGCTTTCGTCGTTAACAAATCTACAAAATGTTATTATAAGTATTGTCCAATTTCTTTCAAATTTAAAAATGTGCGACAAAGGTAAAACAAATAACTTAAGATTAACTTCATTTAAATTTTGTTTTCTATTCTACATAAAACTGTTTGCTTTAGTGTTAAATTTATTATTTAATTTAATGTCTGTAGCCTTCAATATAGGACGTCAAGTCGGCAAAAGAGAGCGATTTTGAAAATTCTTTCTCCCCAATTGACGAATTCATTAAATCAAGAATTCTTCTTCATCCTTGAGATTTGGAAAAAAACTTTTATGGAGAAGTTTGTATATTTTGATAATCCGTACGTTAATATACTTACTCTAAACCTAAATCAAACATAAAAAAAAATATTTTCTAAGAAATACTATACAATAAACCCTTTGACAAATCAAAACAAAGTTTTGCACAGATATATATTAACATTTTGCGTAAGATGTAGGCATAAATCCTTCTCTTGGATACCCAACCCCTAAAAATATAAATATAATATAAATGCTGTCTGTATAATTTTAATTTTACACAGCTATGTCCTGCGAAAAAAATATGTGCTTATCCTATGGCACGTTTTACATGTAATTAATTTATTTTATTTTAAGTGGAGATCAATATTCTTACTATTCCTGTATCAATATTCTTCAATCTCCTGAAATGGGTTTCGAACCATCGACCACTGGGTCGCCAGGTGAGAGTCAACTCATCTAGTGACCAAGATTCAACGTCGAGATTCTCCACATTGAATGCCATACATTCAAAAAGTTGGCTCAGTTCTCCCTATAGAAAAATATTGTTTAGATTACCTACCTTTTCCATGCCTCGACCGAATTTAGTAAATTTTGTTTCTATTCAAATTCCTGGACAGAATAATGACTCCCCGCTATACCCTGCCTAAAACACCTACCTTGTATTATAAATAAACCTGAATAATAGGCAGCGGAGTTGGGACTGTTCGTATTATATATAGAGATAAACTATTTTACTAAGGGTAGTTTTAGGGTTTTCCGGGCGCGAGCTTTGAAATTTTCCTGAAAGTTGCGACCTTTGTTATTCAAAAAATATGGTAGTTTTAAGGTAAATACTAATTCTATACGCTTTTTTAAATATCTTTTTAGTGGATGTGTATGATTGATCGAATTTTGTGCTAAAATACGGAGAAAAAAATTAAAATAATTCGATGTCCTATTTTCGATTGGCTAAGATTTTGAGAGACGAGATTTTTTATTATTCGTTATAAGAAAAAAAACGCTTATTCAATGCACAACTGGAGCTTTCTGGTGACCTGTTTAAGTTTGAATAAATTTTATTGCGCAGAACTTTCTACTTTCTTATCCAACCTTGTCTAGCATAAAAATCAAGTCGAAATATTTCTGAAATATTTTCACTCATCGAATTTTATCACTGAAGATTTTCGCGCTTGTAGGAGCTATCTTGGGTACGTGTTCTACATGCGACACCACTTCCCCAGAGGGAATTCTAAAGGTCAGTTCTGAGGTCCACGAGGCTACCCCAGGGCTGTTCAACTGGCTGAAAAATCTATTTGTACCATTATGTCCCGCCTTATCTCCATACTGCTGTCGACAGCAAAGAAAGTAACTTTTGAGTAAAACTTAGTTTTTACATTTACTGAAGCTTTGTGTGTTATAAAATGCTCAAATTCAATTTGATTCTTCCCATGAATTTAAGGTTTAATAAGATAGAAATTCATATTTTTTTCTTAACTCATTTAGTATTCACTAGCCGTACACAAGTAAAAAATCACGGAACATGAAATAAACTAAAAAAAAAAGACTTTATTTCATAATTTGTTACCTCATTATTTTTCAAGAAATTAAGATTTCATTTAAGTTAATTCATAAACATGTTTCAAATACTTTACAAGAAGTTTTAATCATAATTTACATACATGCACTATACCAATGATCAATATGATAAATAGAATGGGACAAATTTGTCACGATGAGACGGCGGTTCAAGACGGGTCTTAATCTTTGGCGCTTCTAGTGTTAAGAGTATTGGTTTTCTTAAGCAGGAATAACCATACACAAATTTGTATAATTATATTTATAATTGTATAATTATATTTGTAATGTAATTTAATGTAATGTTATGTTAAATAAATAAAATAAATAAATAAATAAATATTATCACGTGTCGTGACTGCAGGAGGAATTAATAAAAACGCTGGAATTAATACAGGGTTTATTGAATACCGATTAATTTATTATTCTAACGTACAAAGTCGCTTATCACCATTAAACGTAACGCTTTTTCTTAAATTAAACTATTTTGCCAATTTATCACTCGTAAATAGACACTTTATATTTGCTTTATCACTTTATTCATTGTTCACTAGAATATTCCATCAATTTACGCACTTATTAATTTTACTTCGGTTTATCTCGCTACGTACGAATTTTCTAAAATCGCTGTCGAATTACCGCTCGCTTGGAACCACTGCCAACTCGCCGTTACCGGCCTGACCCGTCGCTCGCAGCTACCTTCGCCTTGTTATCGCCTGTCAAACTTACTAACACCTTACTCCCGTGTGTCGTATTTATATGGCTTATGCTGTTATCCAAACGTTTTCAGTGTTTACTAAGTACTCGTAAATTCCAGATTTTTTTGGAAAGTTGCAGACGTCACTCGAAAGTTGGAGGTGATTCCAAATCCTTCGGTAGTATTGTGCCAACTTCAAACATTTGTCACTTTGACAGAAGTGCGTGACTCTTTTTTAGCCCTCGTTACAGTATTTTCGATGGTATAATCATAAAAAAAAACAGAAAAATGTATCCAGAATCTCCCGGAAGGTTTTGAATCAAGACGTTTCTTCGAAAAGTACAGAAGTAGGCATGCAGTGGTGGAGGTCGGGGCAAAGCTATGAAACACGCCTCCCGTGGCGAAATTTTTATTTCAATTTATGTTTCTGTGATCAGCGAGCGACAAGTGATAATTTTTGGATGCGAACATTCTAGTGGGTTGTAACATACAAAATGTGTAGTCTTGAACGTTTTCTTTGAATCCTACAGCGGGGAACCCACGAAAATAATAATAATAAAAAAAAATTCAAATTGATTTTACTAGCAAAGTACTCGTACAAAGCTAATTTTTTTTAACAAAATTTATCTCCAATTGTTTATCGTTGGAAGTGAAAGATTCTGTACGTAGTTTAATCTGCAGATGATATTCTAGAACTCCCGAAGGATTAAGAAGCCTATGTACATTTCCCAGGACATCTCAAGTTACGAAGATTATGTACGAGGGTGTAACATGAAGCCTTAGAGCAATTCATATTACGTCTTTCATCTAAAATATAAAAGCCTTCGGATCATTTGAATACAGAATATCAATTTGAATATAGAATTGTAAGAAAATATATGAAAATAAATTATAAACACTACATGCTGATTTTTTGGTCATGGCACTTTAATGAAGTGTACCGACATGTTTCAATCGTGTGCGTGTCGGTGCACTTCATTGAGAAAGAGACGAAATTATATGACCACTTCACGCTAGACAGTAATGCAACAACGCATTTGACGCATGCTATCGGTTATGTTTACCACGAGCAGTATGTTGTTTTAAATTTAATACATTTATTAAAATAACATGATCTATATTTTTTATTTAGAACTATCATAATGTAAGATGGAAACTACCAGGCCACTCGGTAAAACAGGCATTGTTTTTGGAGTTTCATCAACAGTCGTCCAGAGGAAGACACAAAGAACTGCTGTATGACTTCAAATGATATAAAATTGGTACGCGTCTTTGCTAAGCTCTAGTATATATTTATAGTATCTTTTTGTCGGTCCACGGAGAGGCGGCGATAGTAACATGCGGCAGGTTCGGGTTTGCTGGCCCGGGGTTCAAGCCCCATCCCCGACCGTTTAATTTTTTTTTAGCCGTGAATCCGAAATAAATTACGGACGGAAGCGGACTATACACAGATAGACAGACAAACAGACAGACGGACGAACAAACAACGAAATTTTTATGTTTGATATATTAAATAAAATTATGAAAAAAAATATACAGGAAGATGATGACTAACAATAGCAATTGTCCTATCGCCTATCGCAGCCATTTTTTGCTGAATAACGTAGTAAACTAAGTGGAAACGACAATTTGAGTGTAAATGAAACGATGAAACTCGTTTATTTTATTGAAAAGTATGGATTTTCTATTAATAATCCTAATTCCGTGGGTGATCTTCGCTACGGGAGCGGCCTGGCTACATGCGATAAGCTAAGTATTTTTCTTCGTTATCGGTGTTTTCCGTATTGACGAGCGCAGAATAAAATAAAATCTCATTTCATTGTTCCCAGCGGACCCTCGGGGGTGAATCAATGGAGCGAAAACCGCCCCTAAACCATTGTAATGTATTGGGGGTAGTATGATCGGGCTGAAGTACCACGTATTGACTGCATTAGCGTGATGAAATTCCGCGACGAAAGACTTTTTTCTGGATAGAAACAGTCAAGAGCTAAAAGCTTAGCAGAATATAAAAAAAAAAACATTTTGTGTTGCCGACAGTTTACACAGATTAAGAAAAATAGTGCTGCCTTAAGATAAAAGTGCACCTATGTTAGAGAAAATATTCATAGAGTTAACGTCAGTATAAAGCGCCATTGACAAATAAAACATTAAAAATGTAGGTATGTTAAGCGTAATTGAAAACAGTATAAAAATAAACAGAAAACCTAACCTTTCCTAACCTGTTTTCCAGAATTATGCTTATCAAGAATTCATTAAAATTCTGGATTGGAAAAGATAAAGTAGATGTTAAAAAAAATTAGCCTTAGTCAAAAAAAGCAAGCGGTACCTAATGACGTTCTAGTGCCAAGTCTGATGTATGGAAGTGAAGCCTGGAATTGGCAAAAATGTCGCTAAGGCGCTTATGTGGAAGATTTTTGGTCGATAGAGTGAGGAATGAACAAATTATAAGTGAATGTAATGCTGGCTGTAGTGTGGTAGACAAATTATAGAATGGAGTGCTGAGACGGTTTGGTTATGTAGAACGTATGAGCAAGGAAAGGATGGTTAAGAAAATATATGGGGCGAGTGTTGAAGGCAACAGGAATAGAAGGCATCCGCGAATACTACAAGAATTGGGGATGACCCTGTTAAAAGTCTCAATAACCGTAGAGCTTGTATGAGAAGACGTACCAATGTATCCGAAGCAAAAGTGGTGTGAAAAGATAGAAGAATATAGCGTTCTATCCTCTCTGCCTACCCCAGCCTGGAAACGGTGAAATGGTTAGATAGTTAGTAAAAAAAAATTGTGAATGTTTTCTGGATAATAATAGACGTTTACAAGGAAAGCTTTTGTCCAAAATCATTGAGAGCATTCATTCGAGATTTGCGGTATTCATAAAACTTATAAATTATTTTTGAGTAGGTAATATGCACCGGTATTCATAAAACTTATAAATTATTTTTTAGTGTAAAATATTTATACACCAACGTTTAAACACATGAATTAATTGTAAATTATTTATTAAAATTGTAGCGATAACTCATTTTAATACCGATGCAAAAAATAAATTGTAATTATGCATACTGATACTGGCAAAATACGCGAAGAACATATTTAAAACACCAATAAATCACAGATGTAAACACGACGAATAACGAATATATAACTAGAAACAAAAAATAAATATATTTCGCGGACAGTGAATAAAATAGTATAGTAAGACAATTTAACAAACTACCAGACAGACTAAAAAATTAATAGCACACAAAAAATATAGAAAAATATCAAATAACTGTTGAAATGAACTGTGAATAACTTTAATTTACTGAATATTTAATATTAGAGGTATTTATTTTACGGAATATAAAGTAATATATAACATATACTGTAATACAATACTCTTGCGCACAAAAGATATATCTAAAAATGCATAGGAATGAACATTATCCCAGTAATAAAAATTTCTTTAATAAATTATTTTATAAAACTTTTTTTCTAATCATATTTTATTATTTTTATTTTTTATTATATTATTTATTTTTAAGTATATTATTTTATTTATTATTTTTTTATATAGTACTCGTATTTTGACGGCTATTTTTTAATTAACAATAAATATAATAAATTAAAACCTAAAATTACTACCTTAATTGCACACGAAGTCTGTAGGTACCTGTAGAACTATAATGTCCTCAGATGGTGCCACTAACCATTGTAACTCATTACTGAAAGACTACTTCTGTTCTGTTCCTACCCTGAAAATTCGAGACAAAGCTCGCTTGGAGATGATAGCACTCTCGGATCGCATTCCATTACAGAAATATTATTATCAACAACATTTTGACACCCCGCATAAACCACAGTTAACTTGTAACGACATTGTATTCAGAGATCCTTTGCCAGGCTTTGGCTTTCACAAACTCTTAATTAACAAAATAACCCTTAAAGGATCAGCCTTGGCATCCAAAGAGGACCCTGCAGTTTCACCAGCAGTAATGAGATAAATGTGACATAAGGAGGAACAGCCTGGTACCTAGAGCACGAGGTTAGGCCGGTAAACAGTAAGCCTCAAGAGAATTACTGCGTATGACCTGATACTTTGTGAGCAAGGATAAGGGTGAATCAGAGTAAAATAGGTAGATATTGTCTACACGCATATTTATCTGTCGACGTAGTAGCGATAGTACGAGAGCAAAAAATATTGTGATTTTACAGGTAAATGAAATATTTCACAGATTATTGACGGTGGAAGGCGAATCAAAAACTTGAAATTAATTAAAATTTTAGTTTCTAAAATTATGGGACTCGAATTTAATTGGAGATCTTTTCTGTAATTCTCACTTAATCTCGTACTAGTCACTCGAGAATTTTCTACTCTTCACGTCATTTGTTTCGCTCTGGTTACTATCGAATACATTTCACACGTCGGTAGGTACTTTATCGCTGTTTAAATATCCGTACTGGAATCTGCCCGTGATTTCGCCAAATGCCAAAATTAGATTTTTGTTCTTGCGCGTCTCGTGGTAATTTATACTCTCGATGTTGGCGAAATTTCTTATTTGTTCCCGTGTATACTTTATTTTTTTCCCGTGTATTTTTTAATTTTGGTATAATGTGCAGAATACTGTAAAATCGTCGATGACGAAGGCGTCACACTATTGCTTGCCCAACGTAACTTGGTGTGCGGCGAATTTGGAACTAAAACCCGCCCAACCCGCACCCGGCGGTAACCCTTCGCCCTGTCATTTAGTTCAATTTTGTATTTGGTCGGGAGCTGTGACATCTTGATTACCAATATACACTGAATTATTATTAAACAGTCCGGGATAGTGCAAGAATCATTGCCAATGAAGTAATAAAGTTTTGCGAAGCTGAAAAGCGAATAATATTACCGTCTGACAGTTTGACAGATAGAACGGCCGCCATAACTGCATGGTTTCTTTAGTGCTGCCCGACCAAATTTCTGTATTTAATACGACACCGGTCACCAGACATTCTATACATTATGTATTGTGTAATAAATAATTTAAATTATTTACACCCTGACAACTTCTGTTACGCGACACGGACGCCCTCCCTCGCACGCCAAGTTATAGTGGTACGTCTATAGGCGTATCTTCGGTCGCGTCTTTGACGCCGCGGAACACCGCTACATTTCTTTCCATACAATATGCGATTATCAAACACACTACGCGGATCATCGGTCGTTCCGCTGGCGGAACGCTCGCTTTAGCATCTGTTTTCCGCCCGTGGAACTTACGTCAACGTAAATCGGTGACGTCGCGTTTCATGTTTGAAAATGGATCGCGCCACGTTTGACAGTTTGTCCGCACGTGTGTTTGTTCTCCGCGCGGTCCGCCGCGGAATATTGTATGTGACTGCTCAATTCGGTTGCGGATTTGACGAGAATAGTGTGGCGCCGCCGCCGGCCTAACGTGTAATTTTTTTCGTCTTTACAATCTCGTCACAAAATAATCGATTTATAAAATAACTCTCAATTCAAAAGAGATTTATTTTAGAGATTATTTGGTTAAATGTAAATGAATGAAATATTAACGTACAAAAATAACGTACAAATTACAAAAATAGTGCAGGCTCAATGTTGAGCCAACTATTCATTATATACTGTGTATAATATCCACAAAGTTAAGATATCCGAATTATGCGTGGCGTAAGACAAGGATATATCTTATCACCTGTGCTATTTAACCTGTACTCCGAGTCAATATTTAGAAAAACGCCATTTGATACTGCTCTGAGGATATTAGTGAACGGTAAACCATTAAGTCAAGTTCTGAGTATTGCCTGGTAATAACCCATATTACTAAAATGTTAATCAATCAATATATATATAAAAAGAAACCCGTGTTTCCCTACCCGCCAAGTTTCCTCCACAACCAGCCACAACCACCCATCGCTGGTTATGGTGGTGGATAGCCCTTGGTGTCACATCGAAAATATGCGAGTTTGGTGGGGGTGGCTGTGCGTGGGTGGGAGTGGGTGATGAAAATATGCTTTCTAGCACATTTTTTTGTTATGGGAAGGCCGCAAATGCTTCAGATTGTTTCAAAATAGGCGCGCCGACTGTGTCGGTGAGTCTAGAAGGTTCCGGAAAAACCTGGTCTAGAAAGTTCTGGAAGAAGAAGGTTCTAGAAAATTCCCGAAATTTAAGGTTCTAAACTGAGTGGCGGAATGTGTCGGTGTGTCTAAAAGGTTCCCGTACATTCG
This sequence comes from Agrypnia vestita, assembly GCA_016648135.1. Lineage (NCBI taxonomy): Eukaryota > Metazoa > Arthropoda > Insecta > Trichoptera > Phryganeidae > Agrypnia > Agrypnia vestita. The sequence goes on along the minus strand of JADDOH010006990.1, from coordinate 78,222 downwards.
ATAAATTTCTTGAAAGTTCTGGAAGGAGAATGTTCTAGAAGGTTCACGAAAGTTCTTTGACGTTCAAACACTAAAAAACTACGCGTGCGAAGTCGCGCGCGCACAGCTAGTAGCATCATAAAGATCGCTTCCTACACTAAATATAATCTTTAACAACGAACTAAGAGAAAAAGAAATATAATATAAGTATTTGAGTGCATAGGTGAACGAGAAATGGGAACCATATCACGAAGTAAAAGTTCGAATAGAGATGGCAGAAGCGCAATTCTCAGAAAAAAACCTTAATTCTCTAACTGTGACCTTAGCCTACAACTAAGATTAAGATTCGAACACCATTTGATGTTATATTTTCGCCAATATGTTTTTATTATCGGCAATATACGGGGTGAAACCATGGATACTGAACCAAGATTAAATTAAACCGTAAAGTTGAGACCTTTGAGTTGTGGCTCTACAGAAACATACTGAAAGTTTATGAGGTGTTTAGAGTTAAGGATGTTGAAGTCTCAAAATAAGAAAGCCTGCGTTTTATGAGAGAACTAAAGTAGAATAACTCATCATCTAGGGGAAAATAAGTGAAAAAGAAGCATAAGAAGACGCCACATCTTATGGCTGCGTAGCTTGAGGGACTGCGTAACGTAACTCGACTGAGTTGCTGAACAGTAATCGACAACACTGGCACTATAAGAAGAATAATATTTCGTTCACGAGGAATGGAGACTTGTAAACCTGTCCGAAAAATGTGCCTCCAACTCCTTGTTAATTAATATTGTGGTGTAAGAGAGCCGTCTCGCGTCTAATCGCATGTTTTGAGCCTGTATCCACCAATCAGGACTCGATGCTACTAACCTGGTCCCGGTAGTATACACGAGTGTTATTCCTGTACGCAACATCATTTGTAATTTGTCATGATAAATAAAAACATTTATCTGTGAGTTTCATTTACATATTGCTCATTTCTGCACATAATACATTCACAAATCATACGCCACAAAACACCACGCATATAATTCGTCAAAATCTCAAAGGCATAAATTAACATGTTATTGAGTTTAAAAATGCTTCTAAATTATTTGAGAGCTAAAAAGGTTTCCTTATTGCTTCTCTATCTACGCCAAATACACCTTTAATATTTTCTTACATAAGTTCAGTATTTAATTCAGGTTAAAGTTGATCCAAAAAATAATATTTATATTACTTTTTTTTACATGACATTAACTTATAAAAAAGTCATACAAAACTAATAACGATTAGCGAATCCTACAAAAATGAACTTTTTTTTTTCAGTCCGACCTTTAATTGAAATATTTGATGGTAGTGCGATAAAAACACTTTTTATAAAAATACTTAAAGAGATAATACATTGATTACAGCATAAACACTAAAAAGAATTACGCATCTCTAATGCATTGAATGCAGAGATAATAAAATAAAGGTCCTGATGGATGGATCTTCACAAATGCGCTATTTTGTGAAAAATATAATAAACTAATTACATTCTAAACAATATTTGTATATGAAGGTATGTTCTGAAAACTTATATAGGAGAAAGGCGTACATAATGACATAGGCGGGTCAAATGGCACACTTACTTTCCTCCGAAACCGCTAACGTAAACTTTGTCATGCATTCCTCTAAAGAACCGCTTAGTAACAGGTCGTAACCTGTGGTGGCGCCAGTCGCGTCCGTTGGGTCGTTTGGTGCGGACGTGCGTTTGTTTTATTTTTGCAGTGACGAGTTTCAAGCAGATAGATTTCCTTTCTCGTAAAAGTAGGTATTTTTTAATGTTCATTTAATTGTCATTGTCGTAATTTGATTACAAATAGATTAAATTACTTCGATAAACTTTTGATAACTCAAAATTCTACGTACACTTTTAGTTATTATTTTCTAAATTTGAAGGCTATTAGGCGGACAAAATGGCATACTTCTTGTTCGAGTAAAATGGCATACCATGTCACAACATCCAATGTACTCCGAGAATATGTATTAATGTTCCAGTCAGCGTGTTATCTGCAGTGCCGAAAGGAATGTATGTGGCAGAACAAGGAAAAAGAAAACCACGTAAAAAAACAACAGTATTATTATTAACCTCAACGCCAAATATAGAAGAAGCAAAAGCAAAATCCTCTCCTTATTTCAAAGAAAAATACGCGAAAGATCTCAAAATAATTGGACACTGAAAATGATTTCTCTTCCTTACAATTCATACTGAGGTCGGGGATGATACTAAAGATTGTCCTTGTATTTATTGCTATGTGTTTGACCTGTAAGAAATGGGCCCATGCATCATGTGCTGATATTCCAAAAAATACAAAACGTTTTACGTATGAACTATGCATGTAATCGACTGATTTTTGCTAAAAATTTGGTATATCATTTTGTCCACCCCACGTGTGTCATTTTACCCACCTAGGGCGGATAAAACGGTTTTTGTTCAAGTTTTCCGCGTAAACCGTAAATGTCAAACCATTTGCTTTGCCGATTTTATGGATAAGACGGGGCGGAAGATACGCGCAGTGTGGCGCTGGTCTTAAAATGCTAAAAATTAGCAAATTCCACGTAACCTGCGTTGATACTACGTCTGTTAAAGATTTTATCTCTATCTTGGTATATTGAGGGTTAAACATAATATATATTTATCCAAGAACAAAAAAATGCTACGACCTTTCGAAGTTCTACCGCAAATTGACGAAAATCTGTTACAAGTCTATTTTTACACACAGAGATAATATTATTCTACGTATAATATATCAAAGAAAACATTTTCAAAGAAAGCCAAATTTCGTTAAAACATCTCATTCTATTAATAATTTTCTTCGAAATAAGAATTTTTGAAGAATTTTTTAGCAAAATAACATTCTTCCTCGTGAATATAATTCAGTCTCATTATATTTTATTTTCACTCTTAAGCCTTAAGCTTAACAGCTGCAAAACGATATAAATATAAAATAATTACAAAATATTTTTTTGTATATTTTTTTATGCGCTCTTAGGGCCTATATATGGAAAAACAAATTTTTAGTAAATTTTTCATCAGATCTGATGATGGGCTCTGTCAAAAGGTTAGGACACACGGCAGAGTATTCCTGAAAAGTCGAACGAGAAGATGAAGATAGTGTATTAGCAAACAATCACCACCGCCAGAATCTAACCCTACAGAAAGTGAACCACCATGACAATCATACCTTATATACTTAGTAACTAAATAACTAATCAACAATCACAAAGGTAGGCAGACAGCATAGAATATCATATTCTTCTGTCTTGGCACAACACTTATGCTTCAGCTACATTCATACATCTTCTTATGCATACTCTACGATTGTTGGGGCTTTAAACAGGGCCATCCTCCAATACTTGTAGTATCTGTTCGTGCCAGGTCTTTTGCGGATGCCCTATATTCCTATTGCCTTCAACACTCGCCCCATATATTTTATTAACCATATTTTTCTCGCGCATACGTTCTACACCACAAAACCATCTTAGAACGCCTTTTTTATTCTACCTACCACACTACAGCCAGCATTAAATTCACTTATATTTTATTACATTCACTAATTTGTTCATTCCTCACTCTAATGACCAAAGATTTTCCATACAAGCGCCTTAGACACCGCATATCTACCGCATTCATTATATTTTAATTTTTTTGCCAATCCTAGACTCCATTTCCATACATCAGAGATGGCAGTATATAATGGCCTTCTAGTGCCAACTTTGATATACTCAGTAGGTATACTGAAATATTAATACATCAAGCTTCTAGCCAAGCCATAAGGCAGTATTTATTATAAATAACCAGGTCCTTTTTACAAATAGTTATCTTTTAAATTTGTTTTCATGATAATACCTACTTAATTATTATTCATTTCCTATATAAAATTTTAAAAATATTTTTATTCTTCGATTTTTGATTTTTAATTTGTTAGAATACATTGTATCTTAACGAAGAGACCATTTGCCTTGAAACATGTTAATATTTTCAATACATAAGCGGTGAAAACAAAATACTACATAATTATATTTATTTTTTATTTTAAATATCAACACATTAATTAAAATACTCCAGAATATTTACAGTATAGGGGATTTCATCTGAGATTTGAAATTTGGGTGTAATTAATGTAGTAACGAAAATATTATCAAATTCTTCCTTGGTGTATTATTAATATTATGTTATTTATTTTCTGCTCAGTAAAAACAGGAATATTTTTTAAGTGGAGATGTTTTTAATTAAATTGTTATTTATGAATAATTAATAACGATACGTCATGAGAATATAAATATATTCAAAATAATTTAACAAAACGTGATTTTCATACACGAAATAAGATTTTAATTTTTTGGTTCAAGTAATATTACTTGGTCGAAAATAATAAAAATAAAAATTTTATTATTAAAATGATAAGGGTCCGTCATACCGGCATTCTGGTATGATTTTTTAGAAGAAATGTTAGAAGAATTAAGAAATTTATTTGGGCTTAATTGAATGTTATAGAGTATGATAGTATCATTTACATTTTTTTTTTTGTATAAATATTTAAAAACATTTTTTTAATGTTTAAATTGGAGAAATGTACAATTAGTAACCAAGTTACGAACTACAACCAAAATGTACGTATTGAATATTATTTATAACAATATGTGTATGAGACTTGAATAAACTAAATGTAATCAGAATTTAAATTTACTACAAACCACCTTATCAATTAAATTATATAACCCCATCAACAACCTCACCATGAATATATGGAAGCTAAGATTGTTGGAAGAGCCTTTCACAACCGAATCCTTCATATCTACACTCCACTTATTTAAGTCCTTACGGAGTACGGAGTCTAGTTACCCTTCAATATACCTTAAAAAATATGTTTGAATATATTAATATTGGTGGCAAAAACGTCTAACTGCACATATCTGTTTGCTAGTCTAGGATATACATAGGCATATAGTCACCGAAGCCATAATTTTGTTAAATAGGTAAGAACAATACATGTTTGTTATATTTTATCATATATTCCTTTAAGAGAGCTCAGTAACCACTGCTGGTGTATAAAATAACTATTTCTATATTTCATGTATAAAAATATATTATTTCTAATATTCTTTATAGCATAGAATTGTATATAAATGACAAAATATATTTCAATTTAACAATTTAACAGATTAAATATAATATAATTAATACATAATATTTTTTTAAATAGAGATACAAACACGGTATACATGCCTTATTATTCTCAAACTAAACCAAAAGTCTATGCTATGAAAATATGACTAATTTCTCGAACTAGAACCATCGACCACCAGATCACTAGGCGAGCGTCATGACCAATACACCAACAAGCTTCTTCTTGAACGAGTACATATTATGCGAATACATTTTTTAATATGCATCTAAGATGTTCGATTCACGTAATCTTTATTCAGTTTATTTTCCGCACATATTAAATTGACAGTTTTTGAGATATTATGGGTCTATCCATCGAGAAATACTTCAAATTATTTGACAAAATGTCGTGGGCTTTGGGTGACAGAAACACGTGGGAGGATCGACCAAAGCTCGTTTTCATTTTGGGATACACCTTTTGCTCTCATTATATACTTGAGGTTATTGATGATGCTCTATGTTACCGTGAAAAGAAAGGATTAGTTACTTAACATTGACCTTTTAATAGAAGCTTTGACTCTCAATTTACTCCCACTGCCTGCGCTTGTGAGACTAGTTTTAGTAACTTTTTAGTAAAAAATACAAATTGAATTATTCATAAATTTATATTTTGTTCGATGATGAATTATTCAAAAGCCATCATCACGTGATTGATTGAAGACTTTTGCCCTCTTGCGCAGTAGTTTTATTTACTTATGTCTGTCTTTACGTTTTCCAGTCATGTACATGCACGAAATTTTTTGACGCGAAAACATCTCAATCATCAATGTTGGGTGTGGGAATGCGATTGCAGCCAAATCAATGACAGTTTCTGTCGAAATAATTTTGAGCTTTGATGCCTCGGCTAAAAATAGATATAGCACTTACTGTATTGGTCGCCTCTTTAAAGAAAAAAAATGAAAGTTTGTACCAGTACTGAGTCGGCGTTTGTGACTGCACGCGAAAAGTGAACCCACGATTTATTTTGAGTGACTTCTCCATAAACATAATCATATCATAAAGTACATTAAAATATGTCATACCAAAAATATTAAATAAAATCCCATGCCGTGTCAAAATGGATATTAAAAAAAAGGGCAAAATACAGAATTAATGAATGTGTTATTAAATAAAAGAGACTTATTTTGATTTTGGTAATATTTGTATTTTTTCTTGTATTGTTGTATTGTATTGTTGATTTGTATTTGAGTTTATAAGATCTATTGTAATTAATTAATATGAATGTATTTCTAGTAAATACAATTTATTTATATATATGTATTGATGCACCTACAGACAAATATCAATGTGATGTTTTGTGGGTCTGAGATGTAAAAAAAAAAAAAAAAAATTAATAAAAAAAAATAAAATAAAATAAATAAAAAAATCCCAGAAACTCATAATTTCATTAGAATAAACTTTTTTTTTAAAGAAAAAAATTATGACTAATTTAAGTATGAAAACATGAAAAAGTTTAAAAATTTCTGAATTTTATTAAAATGTCGCGATATATAAAGGCAGTACAGACCGAATTACAAACATTGGTCAGAATGCCTAGAGCACAAAAATTTTAAAGAAAATATTAAATGTTTAAATAAAATTTCGAACGAAGTAATTAGGAGTGGAGAAAGAGTAGAACGGGGTCTAAAGAGAAGCGAAGTGCGAAAAATTTGATATTGTCATGGGAGAGTAAAATGTATCTTGGGGTGATAATATGTAACTATTTATATATTATCATTGAGTCGGCGGTTTATTTATTTTATTAATAATATAGTGTCAAAAAGTGAATAAAATGATAATAATAAAAAAAAATAAAGATATATAATATATATCTATATATATATATATATATATATATATATATATAAATATATAATATATTATATACATATATATATATATATATATACTATATATCTATATATATATATATTGTGTATTATTTGTATAAATCTACTTATATTATTTAATTAATTATACCTACATGTTTCGGAAATACCTTTCCATCGTCAGGGTGTTATATAATACCATCACGATAAAAATATCAATCTACAATGTTGCTGAATCAATTGAAAATAAATAAATAATTAATGTAAAATATTTACCGATTACATTTATGTATATGAAAAGCCATTGTCTATCAGATTTTAGTAAAAATGCTTAAGCACGGACATATGATGCACAAAGTATTTTCAAACTGCGTCGATCCAAGAGTAATATTGCCAGACTGCATTGAAAATAAACAATTTTAAATTGGTTTTCCGAGGGGAATTATTTAACGCCTGTCGCCGCGCTGATTGATTGGTTTTGTGAATAATTCAGTACAAAGCAAACGAGACGAACACGAGACGCCGGCGATCGGTAAGCTGAGGACTTAGACGACAAATACTTAATTAATATGCCAGACCCATCCCGTGTAGGAATAGCTTATGTTTGTTTGCTAAGACAAGATCGTTAGCCCTATGTCAATAAGGGTTAATGGACTTAACCTAATAGCGACGGGTTTACAATTACGTTCGGGGGTACACGGTGTATCCAATATCCGCACAGCTCGGCAATAACACACCATTTGCCTCAGATAGATGACATTTTAGAGCTATTAACGAACACGATCTCACGCGGTAATAGAAGAACCAGAGATTTAATTTATTATCAACCCTAGAGCACTAACCTCTTTTTATATGTTCATATTTCATATTACGCTTTCGTCGATTCAAAGTGCGAGTCTTGAATACACAAATCCGTTAATCGGATAAAAGATATACGCGCACCATTCATGAGAACTGGATGCTGAATATAATTGAAATGAACTCTTTGCGCTTGAAGTTTGAAATGTACTTTTCTCTGGAGACAGCATGAAAAAATAGAAAAAAAAGAAAAGCATAAGAAGACAGTAAAATTATAATGTTTTGTCAAAAAATATTTTCCCGGGTACAACGTTATAGGGTCATTTCATCATTTCGCCGATGCCGATGGCCGTTACGCAAAGTAGCTTATTTCATCACAAAATAATTTTAATATTAAGCACGCAGTATTATTTCATCACAAAAATTCGTGTAATCATAATTTTTATCAAATAATTTTCAATAACAAAATGCAAAAATTTTATGAACAAAATTATTGTAAATAGTGATGTACATACATATAACACCAGAAATAGGAGTAGAATAAGATTACCATATAAGAAAAAAATATAAACACAGAATTGTCTAATGTACAGAGGTGTAAAAGTATGTGATGAGATGCCAGAAAACATGATGAAATAAATAAGATGAATGAATTTTAAAACAAATGCTATAATTATTGTACAAAAAAGTATATAATTGTAGAGCATAAGATGTATTATTTATTATATTTTAGATTGTACCGTAGATAAGATCTTATTATAAGATGTATATATTATGTATATAAGATGTATATATTATATATTATAGATTATACCATAGATTAAATTAGATGTAAATGTAAATATGTAGGTTATTATGGATACTTTATTAGTAATATATTTATGAATGTAAAGTGTTTAATACTAGTTAATAAACAAGTTGTAATATTTACTAATTTAAGAAATAAATAAATAAAGAAATTAAAAAATAACCACGCAGTGAAAAATTTTTTTTCATCTAGTAGATAATTTGGCAAAGGTTAACATTTCGACGAAATGCAGAAGGGATAATATAAAAGCAACTTAATTACGTATGATATTAAATGCATAAAAATAATTGTAATTCATTTAACAAAATACGCAATTTATATATAAATACAGCAATTTATAAAATATTCTTATTAGATTTATTTTTTATTTTTGTGATATAATAAGCCGCTTTGCTAGCAAAACTGCTGCCGGCTAAACGGCAACCGATGACTCGTCCCGACTTAAGCTTTCTGGGCTATACTTCCACATGCATCCGACCTCGGGCTATAAAAATATGAGCTATCTCAATATGAAAAAATATCTAAAGTCTTTATTTTTAAATAATGAAACGAATGTCCAAGTATGCACAAGAAAAATTCAATCTAGAGAGACTTATAAACTGTTGCGAGTTATAACTAACCAAATAATTAATAAGGTGAATTGAGGTATTCGAGATTTGGATCCACAGAAGAATACTCAAAATAAGCTGGGTGGACAGAGTTACGAATGAAGACAATATCATGTTTCGGATGAATAAAGAAAAATAAGTGATCAATCCGATATGCTGATGACACCGTTTTGCTTGCGAATAGTGTTGAAGACCTGCAACAACTGCTCAGTAAAATTAATTCCACTGGCGAACACTATGGTCTAAACATAAATATTAGCAAGACCAAGTTTATGGTTTTTAGCCGAGAGAATCATCCGAATGTATGCCTTCAATTAAAGGGTGTCAACATTGAGAGCGTAAAACATTTTAAATATTTGGGCAGTATTATTACTAATAATCTGGACCCTGATACGGAGATCAAATGCAAAATAGAGGCAGCCCGTGCATCTTTTAATAAGATGAAAAATCTACTCTGTAATGACGACTTAAACTTGAAGCTAAAACAGAGGTTGATCAAATGCTATGTATGGTCAGTTCTACTTTACGGTGTTGAAGCATGGATGCTGAAGGTGAATACTCTAAATCGCCTGCGTTCGAAATGTGGATACATCGTAAAATGTTAAGGACATGACTTGGACTGACATGACTAGTAATATTGAAGTTTTACGTAGAGCAAATACAAACAGACAGTTACTTAACACAGTACAGCTCCGTAAAATTTCATACTTTGGTCATATAATGAGAGGTGAAAAGTACTCCATCCTTCAGCTCGTCATGAAGGGGAAGATTGAGTGTCGCAGAGGGTTCGGAAGGAGGCAGCACTCCTAGTTTCCGAGAGTGGATCGGGATAAGAAGCGTGGAAGAGCTTATCCGCACTGCCCTGGACAGGGAAACTTTCTCCCATATGATCGCCGACGTCAGGGGGACCCAACAGGGCACACGAAAAAGAAGAAAAAGTGATCAAAACAGTAGAAATCTGAAATATTTGATATCTCGGACATACGATGAGACATCCAGAGAAGAAGATCTTGCATGTTATAATGTAGAAAAAGATTGCAGGAAGTCGGGACCCTAAAAGAAGGAGAACATCCTGGCGGAAAACCTGATTCAATGGTTTGACCGGTCTATTGTAGAGCTGTTTTGGGACGTTGTAAACAAAGTTCTCACAGCCAACGTTCGTTGAATATGGCACAAAAATAATAATAAGAAGAAGATTCTTATTTTATTATTGATTTATCCAGAAAATATTTTACCCAAAGATACATCATCAGATAACAGAGGGTTAAATTATATTAACAAAGAGGTCATCAAAAATATGACTGTACGTACCCTCATGAAACAAGAATTCTGCAGGTATTAAAATCACTCTTAAAATATACAAAGCGATATTTATTATCTTTAAACTTCAAGCGAAACAAATATTACTTCTTCATCCAACTTCATTTTTGCAAATATTTCCAGAGTAAAATTACTCCCTTAAAGGATCCTCTACAAAGGAAATTTGTATCGCCGTTTATTATTAAGGGAATCTTTTGTTATCATTAGGTGTTTCTTTTTTCGTTTCCCTATCGGAAAAATTTACTTCGTTAACCATAAACAATATAAAAAGTTTCCCTGAACTCGCAACAGTTTATAAATCCTTTATTTTGTATTGTTATTAAGTTGGCAACATTTTCCAAGTTGTCGAAACAAAGGGTTCGGCGGGGTAGGCGGTTACTTGAAACTGTAAAGTTTCCGGGAGCCGAAATTACTTGACAATCGTTTGACCTTACGAAATAGACCTGTGAATAGAATTGCCAGAATTTAGGGCAAAATTAAATAAGTCAATATTATTTCATCCTTTCAAGATGGTAACTCAATTATTTTATGTTCTAGGGATGATTGGTTGGTTTATTAAATGTTTTTCCAAATACATTTAAAATTATAATTTATAGAAATTAACTTTAGAAACACCACTTATTTATTGAAAAAATTCAACATGTTTCGAAGCCAATGGCTTCTTTATCAGGATTACAAAAATAAAATTTAAAAATCGAAGTATAGATTAAAATATTAAAAAGTTACATATGGAAAATGATAATATAAAGTACCTACTTAACGTGAAAATAAATAAATAAATAGTCATCTTTTAAATTTATTTTCATGTTAAGTAGGTACTTTATATTATCGTTTTTCATATATAACTTTTTAATATTTTGATCTATACTTCGATTTTTAAATTTTATTTTTGTTATCCTGACAAAAAAACCATTTGCTTCGAAGCATGTTGAATTTTTTCAGTAAATAAGTGGTGTTTACAAAGTAAATTTATATAAATTATAATTATGTCACCACAAAAGAAATTTGCTATATTTGAAGAAGACATTTAAACTTATTTTAAAGCAGCCAAAACTCTCAAATTATGCGCTCTGGCGTTATTGTAACGATAGAATTTATGCCGTCTAAATTATTTGATCAATATCTAACAAATTTTTGGCAATTGAGGCAAGAAATAGAAAATCAACATTGTTGTCAACACAAATTGTCTTACTTCTACAGTATTGATGTTAGCAGCATAACCCATGTAAAAGTACGCTATAAAGGGTTATTTATTTATGGGAAACTAACAGTACATATAAAGAGATAATACATGATTATTGAACAGTATATAGACCATTTTACAAGTTTTCACAGAATTAACATGTTGTGTATTAACATAAAGCAACAATAACTTGAGTTATACAATAAAAAACAAAAAAAGTGAAAGTTTTAAGTTATGGACAAACTATGAGAGCCAAAGAATTAGAGATAAAAGGAGAATAAGGAATGGATAGGAAAGGACAAATCTATTTAGTAAAAAGGACAAGAGATAAGAATAAAAAGAAGTGCAAAAGATATATGTATAGCATAAAGATATCTGATCAATACATCTGCATATATATATATGTAATATATACGAGGTCTGGGCAAAAGAAAAAATTTTAATTAAAGAAAGATACAAGATAAAAAATTACATATACGAAGTCTGTTCAAAAGAAAGAAGATAGATTAAAGAAGAGGAAAAAAAAGGTTTATGACTGAGTAGAATATCCAAGAGTTTTAAATTCATAGATCGATGAATTGAAAAGATCCAAGTCGCTGAATATAGAGTTGAACAAATAAGACGAGCGATATATATAAGAGTTAATAAATAATCCGTATTTTTTAAATAAAAAAAAGCCTGTGCACCTGTAATCCCTATTTTAAAATGAGAATCAAACAGGATAAATAATATCAGAGAAAATACTGCTTTTAGAAACGCGAAGTCTCAAGGGAGGCGCCAGCAGTTACTTACAGGAGGGGGTAGGAAATCGGGTGAAAATTGCTTTGAAATCCACAATTGGATTAAAAACCTATCAGAACAGCGGCACGATAGGGTGGAACACAAAAGGGCTTATGTCACTCCGTTAGCGCTTTATGGCTGCTGTACCGACGTCACGTTTAAAAAATGCTTCCAGATCATCGCTGATCGCCAGATTAACCGAATTTGGTGCCGACGTGGCGAGACTTCCTCAAAGAATTTTGTAATAAATTATAAAATGTAATTTTGTATTATTTGAAGTAATTAAGGTAGGAGGAGTCAAATATAAAGCAGCCTCTATCCTCAAGTTAATAGCACTGAAATCTAAAATATTCCAGTCACGTGTATAGATATTTACTCATTACCACGCTTATATTAGCTTCACTTTTTGTCTGTACAGAATCTCATAATCGATACTTCACTCACTTCCCAACCCAATCGAGATAAAATTTTTTTTATATAAGTGTTTTGGATGACAATACACGAATCGATAATCAGTTTCACTAATTAATTGATTAATTCATCGAAATTAATCAAACAAAGTTTTATATGGGAAATTAATAAATGAACTTACCAAAAATTAGCGCTCGGGATTTTGTACGCTGGATATTCTGGGTAATATAAGGTGCAGAAAGTATAAAATTATATTACATGAAAGCAATTAAAAAAAAACTTATATCTATATAAGCGAAAAAGTAAAAAATAAAATTACGGTCGAAATTTTTTTTTTGTCACTCTCAAAATAAAAACGTGGACGCTTTTCCTCCATCAAAAACAGAATTCTGTAATATATATATATATATATATGTATATACATATATATAATACTATATATATATATATATATTATATATTATATAAATGTAGTTAGCGCCCATCTTTTAGTTGGAGAGTGAGGCTAAAATTTTTTGATCAAAAATATATTTTTAATCAGAATATTTTGAGTATGTCTAAATTTTTCAGAACAGTACTGGATTTTGTCACAGGGACATCATTAATCAATCAATATATAGATGTCTCACAGAGACGAAACTTTTTTTATGGGGAAGTGGATATAGAAGTCGTTACATTGTGTAAAGTGATCACTTAAGCCAGCCGTACGATAGGTCGTAAGGCCTATGTACACCCAAAGACTTCTATACCTACTTTCCCATAAAAATACAGTTTCGTTTCTGTGAGACATTTATAATATATTTTTTATTTATTTTTACAGTTTTTTTGTGAGGGTTTTTTGAAATATATTTTTTTTATTTTTATATATTGTCATGGGTTTGTGGCTGTGGGAAGCAAATCAAACACTTGAAGTTAATAAAAGTTTAATTAATTAATTAATATCACTGGGTATGGATCGTTCTTTAATTTCTTCATTTTGTAAATGACAGTAATTAAAATATCCGTAAAATTAACACAATGAAACAATGAGCGTATTACGCAGTGTACCGACACTAACTCAATATTGCAAGCTTATATTTAGAGGTCTTCTATACAAACAAAACAAGTCACATCGAATCCGTGCAAAATCGTTTCTTAAGAAAAGTCACATGGATGATGGGCTTGGAGAGAGGAGACTACTCGTACAGTAAAATTGTGTCAATGTTTAAAATTTATAACCTCCAAAAACGTAGAGAAAACACTGACTTTATCACCATATTCAAAATATTAAAGGGCCACACTGATGTGCCTTCGTTACTGGGCCAAATAAAATTCAATATCTTTTCCCGTAGACTCAGAAAAAATGAATTGTTGTCCCTTAGCCATCATAGAACCAATTATGGATTTCATGCTCCCATGTCACGGTTAAGTCGTCTTATAAATTCAAGACAGGATCTGGACTTCTTTGGTATAAGTCTGTCCAGATTTAAACAATCTCTGATTAGATAGTCCAGACCTTGTCTCCATCTTGTTAGTAATTTTCATTTGACCTTGCTTTTGTATTTAAATTGCTATAATTTTTATTCTGATGTATTATATATTTTTCATGTTATGTATTATATTTTATTGGACTATGTCCGTTAATTTCAATAAATAAATAAATAAATATTATGAAAAGACCTCTACCTATCATGCTACGTATTATAGTACTACAATATTGTAAACTACTCCCATAAAATCCCAATAAATCGACATTATACATTTTAGGTAATTCTTTGCCATCCTGTATCTCCATCTCTCCTGCCTTAGCTTGTCACATACATTTAGACAGTAAACTCTAGCGCATTGAAACAATTCATATAATATGCCTTCATCGCTACACCCCCCCATCTGCCCATCTAGATTCACGTCTCTTACAGATGGACATGATCTCTTAATAAGTACATAACACGAACTTTCAGCATCACTCATCTCCACGAAAAACTAAAATTTATCAATACACAACCTCACATCCGTTACAACGGCTCAATACTACGTCGTGTTTGTTTTTCCTTAATATAATATCATTTTGACTGTTTATTCTATATTATTGTTTACTTGACTGATTAAAATATATATTGTATTATTAAATAAGATTTTGATATCTTTACCTATAAAACTCAATGTCTGTCTGTCTGTCTGTGTGTCTGTCTGTCTATCGGTCTGTCTGTCTGTTCTCTATACAAATCCATACCATTTGTCCGATTCGATTCAAATTTTGCATACTTATGCTTTGGGACCCGGCGGATAACATAGGCAACATTTCTCTCCTATTCTCATACCCCTTCCCCTCACTCTGACATATTTTCGATGCAAATGTGTACCGTTTGACCGATCGGACTCAAAATTTGGAAACTTATTCTTTAAGACTCAATAGGTAACATAGGCGATATTTTCTCCCTATTCTCATACTTCTTCCCCTCTCCGTGATATATTTTCGATGCAAAGCTGTACCGTTTGACCGACCGGACTCAAAATCTGGAAACTTATTTTTTAGGACTCGGCGAGCAACATAGGCGATATTTCCTCCCTGTTCTCATACCCCTCTCCCCCCTGATATATTTCGATCGGACTCAAAATTTGGAAACTCATTCTTCAGTACTCGGCGAGTAACAAAGGCGATATTTCCCCCCTATTCTCATACCCCTTCCCCTCCCTTTTTGACATATTTTCGATGCAAATCTAAACCGTTCGAATCAAACCTTTGTTTCCCCCACAAATTTATTTTCAACTTAATTCTTAAACCGTGCAACGCCGGGTACAAACATCTAGTATTAGATATAGTACACATGTTACCTTATCATGGTTATTTAATTAGATTACAGTACCTATTGATTGTAAATGATTATCTCTCACCACACACAAGAATCATATTTTTTTTGTGAGATATATACATATAAAAAAATTGAATTGTCAACATTTTTTAGGTATAAATGTAATAAAATATTATATATAATACCTACTAATTAAATAATTTTAAAAAATAAAATGTTTTCGGATCAATCTAAATTAATATATATTTTATATAAATGTTTAAGAAATTGGGTGGTCAATAAATGTGTATTTTTTTCCACCATGTAGTACTTATAGATATCCTTCCAGATGTCCTACACTTATCTTCACTTAACCTATGTAACATGTCGGGCTTATTTCTTGAAATGGAGCGATTATTTCAAATATGAGAGCCATCTCGACATAGCAGACTTGACCACACCTTATCCCCTTAAACTCCACCTTAAACTCTTACAAGTCTTTGTAATACACAGCGCCAAACTAATCTAAGGGATGAAATACATTAATAATTCAAAAATAAGCATGCCCGAGATCATATTATTATGTTTGAATCCCTCGAGTTAGTCGCTTCTCCCATTACCGAGTTTAATATTGTTTTTGAGTAGATACAGTTGTTTGTATTAAAGTAAACCGACTTCCGCATCCTTGTGCCTTTCCTCTCAATTGTTGAAGACTTGGAGCTTTGTGCTGGGCTTCCTGCTTAGTCTCAAAAGTTTTTCTTATGCTTCAAACTAAAAATTCATTAAGGACGGTACATTATAATTTTAAGTAGAGATTTATAAACAACCTGTTTTGTTAGACAAAGTGATCATTATTAGGTTTTTGTTTCAAATTTGTTTAGAGTTAAAAAACTGTCAATGTTTTAAAGACTGTAATTAATTTTAGCAGAAATGTTATCTTTATCAGTTTTCTTTAAAACTTTACCAATTAGTTATTGTCTTTCTAAACTTTTGTTTTTTTTTTATTTATCACGACAAAGGGATTTTTTTAGAAAATTATTCAACCTAATTAACTGATTGGATATTCAAAAGTCACAATCGGATTAATAAAATATTAAAATTTATAGACTGAGTGCTTTTTTCAATATTTAAATATGTACCTAAATGATTGTTCAAAATAATAAATAAAATTTAAATGAAGGTAGGTGTACTTATAAAAGCTTGTTATCATTTATTTATTATTATTTCTTTTTCGTTAAATTATGTTTAAGAGATCGATTTTCGGGGATCGCTTAGATGTTTGGTCACGTGGAAGGTATGAGCAAAGAGAAGATGGTAAATATATAAAGTTGTTGTTGCGAATGTTGAAGGTAGTAGAAGAGCGTGCGCAAAGGATCTGGCATGATCAGATAAACTAGACCCTCTGTGAGTTAATTTTTTAATCCAGCTAGTGAAGGCCAAAGGCGTGGACATTAACTAAAGGTCACTTGGATCACTAAAGGTCTCTGTTTGATATTTGATGAACGATATTATAATAAAACAAAACATACCAAAACTAGTTTGTTCTGAACTATTTAAATTTTCTTGGTAATATAACATTAGTAGATTACGGACGCAGTCCATGAACCAGAAATTGATTTTAATCGCCATCTATGGAATTATTGTGAGACTGAAAAATGCTGGCGTTACAATGCTCAATCAATTGTTAATTTTGTGAAAGAAGAAAAATTGAGCATAGGTACGGACTTAAAATATTTTCAAAAGAAAATTTATTGTGATTTACGAATAAAGTACTAAGGACTTGATAATATAAAGCTTTATTTTTTAAATCTAAAAAACCGTTATTTGTAAAATTCATGTAGGAAAACATTGGTGACTATTGAAAAAACTTGTGTATGAAAAACATCTGACTACCTCTGCGGAGTATTAAAGATAGTTAGTTAGTTTAAAATTTTATATATGTAATGATTTTTTCAATTCAAATAAATTCTCTAAATTTACAAATCATCTTTTGGAAACAGGCCTCACGTTTTAAAAAAAGAAAACGGTATCAAGATTCTTCATGGAAATAATAAAGGCCTTAGATTGGATAACTTAGAAATATTTCACTAATTAATCACTAAAGCCAAATTAAGGCAATGCCTGAACACTCAAGCCGAAGCCAATAACTATTACACTTGAATTCTATGAATAGCCCATTATTTGATATACTCCATATTTCGATGTCTACTTGTCCATTATCCTTACCATAACTGCAACCCCAATCAGTAGGTAAAAAAATTCTACATACCATTTCATTTATAACACAATTGTAGGAAAAATCGTTATTTTAATTTTTCTCTTTAAAGTTACTCTATTTTATTACCAATAGACTAAATATATTATGATTGCTTTATTTGAAATAAGCTCACAAAGGCGTAATAACACTGGTAATTTATTGATCAATGCGGGAATAATAAATTCCTTTGGCCTAGCTTCATTCTAATTAACGGCGTCCAAAATAGATTGCAGTGATTAAGCTATGATCTGAGAATTTATTTTTATGTTAATTAATAACAATATAAGAAAACATCATTATTAAAATTCTCCGTAATAAGAAAAAAAAATGTAATATTTTACACAAAGCTTGTATGTATGAATTCGCGTGTGATTTATTCTCCTGTATGTGGCGGGAGATACGCCAGGTCAGCGGTTTCTACTAATCTCTGGTGTCGATCTTATCTGTATATAAACACAGACGTCCGTGCTTCCGAGTGCGCGTGTCTTTTGTCGCGCGATTATGTTTTCGTGTGAATTCAGCGCTTGTCAAAACGCGTGGGGAAACAGGTCGTTGACACATGTATATATTGTATTTTATATCTAATCTCCAACATTTCAAAGATCAATCGTTATAAGAATATGTTATGGATATGAAAAATATCAATAGTTATAGAAATATTATATAATTATTTACTTAACATTTGACTCACTTTAAGGCGAGATATATCGAAATATTTATTATATTTTTTATGTAGTATTCCGACGACGGATTATCTATAGTATGATTGCTTCAAAAAATGCAGCATACAATGCGTGGTTTTACTATTACAAGTTACAAAAAATAACCAAGTCGTATTTAAAGCAACAGGCTGTGAGCGATACCTAATTGCAGACATAAATAGCCGCGCAGTGACCAACATCGGCCGTGCAGCCTGCCATAGCTGCCTGTAGGGTCTAGCAGCAAGCGATTGGCGTCAGCTGGTAGTTAAGCAGGCTGTCGTTGATTGCTTAATTGCTAGTTTTTATTTATTTACCTAATAGCAAGATTATTTTAATCATTAACTTATAATGCAAATTGATGTTTTCTTTATTTTCAATAAAAATATGATGGTACCATCGTACGACATACAAGTACCTATAGTATACATAAGAATACATGATTTTAATGAATATGCTTTAATCCAAGAAAACATTTAGTTATTTCTTGGTTAGTTATTGATTGCGTTTATAAACGAAGAATTCGAAAGAAACAAAAACTGATTTTTTCAATAAACGTGCTAATTTCGAACAAAGGAAGCAATATTTTAGCGAAAAATTGTATTATTATATATTTGTATCAAAATCCTGTGTACAAATCGTCGTCAATCTTGGCAGTGAATTATCACAAACACACAGCATCAAATGAAGATCTAAGCATGAACACATTTTTTCAATAAATGTGCTAATTTTAAACAAAGAAAGCAATATTTTAGCGAAAAATCGTATTATTATATATTTGTATCAAAATCCTCAGTATAAATCTTCGTTAATCTCGGCAGTGAATTATCACAAATACACCGCGAAACCCCAAACCACATTTTAACAGGCATTATTACTTCAGTTTTGAATTATTAAATTTCACAATTCGTTACGCAATTCCGGGGGTGAAATTACGTTTTCAATTTCAGCTTGTTTTCACGATTCTGAATTATTTTGCGTCGCAGCTGATTAAGATTCAACCTGAAATATTCAAAACATCAAACAACTGTAATCAGACGGATAATATTGTTTCTGAAAGCCGACTGCTGGGGCTCTTGTAAAAATTTAACTAAAAATATTCAAATTTAGTGTCACAAACAGTTATTACTTATTTTAATCACTGCGAATTTGATCTCTGTTATTGAAGAAGTTTCAATTGTGATTAGTATTAATTCTGTGAACTGAAAAAAGTTATTTAAGTAAGCTTCGTAGAATTGTGTTGAATAGAAATGGTCAATTTTTATTTTGTTTTTAAATAGAGATGTGAACACGCAATACGTGTCACATCAATATTCTTACTTTTTTCAAACTAAGCTAAACGCTTGTGCTATGAAAATAGGAATAACTTGCTAGTCTGGAGTAAGGTTCGAACCCGCAACCTTTGGATCACGTTTTTTATATTGTTTTTTGTTATTTTGTTTATTTATAATAATCTATAATCATGTTTATATAAATAAATTAAATGTGGTGGCGTTAACTTTATGGAAACCCATTTGAAAAATTATGAATAAAAACACCCTTTTTATTTTTTCCACTATTTTATTTGAGAGTATCACGCAGCATATTTCGGAAACCTCAATTTCTGTCTTCAGGTGAGTTGAGACTAAGGTGTATGGGAGTGGATGTCTGATGTATGGGTTGTGGGTTCAGTAGAAGTGGAGGTGGTGTCTAGGTGGTGAAAAGAGGGAACACTGTGAGAAGGGGTGATTGATTTGTATGTATTTGTTTATTGATTATGTCATTTGTAAATTTAAGATATTATATATATAAGTATTTTGTATAAAAAAGTCAGTTAGTTTTGGAGTTTCGGATTTTTATTGGATTGGAGATTGGAGTAGTTTTGGAAATACGTACTATGGGTCCGGTCTTCGTATTTTAAATTTTTTTTTACTCACTGTTTGCCGTTTCGGAATTTTGAGTTTTATTCGTGTTTTAAATCCATCCCTCGCGTATTTTTTTATGACTGTAATGAAGATGTGTTGATGGGTTAAATTCTACATATTTCAAATAGGTTTCTAGACATAGTCAAATATGTTTATATGTATTTTATGGTTTCCAGATAAGCATTAAGATGCTTCATGGGGGTATTTATTTGATATAATAATAATTGTGATTGTTTAAAATTAAAATAAAACACAAACAACTTTGTTTTCACCACTTTATTAGATTAAAAATCTACATGTTTCGAGAACAATGTTCTTTTCCTCAGGATTATTGCGTACTAACGATCTTAAAAAATTGAAACAAGCAAATGTTTTACGGGAAGGTTCGGGTGAGGGGGTAGGTGAGAGGAGGGGGGGGTTTGAGGTGTTAATTATGATGGGTCATTTGGACAATGTGGAATGTTCAGTGGAAATCTTAAAGTATGTGAGAAACACATAACCTAATCTAACCTAACCTAACCTAACCTAACCTAACCTAACCTAACCTAACCTAAAATAACCTAACCGAGAAAAATGTTGAATTTTTTTGTCGCATAGGCGCATGCAAACAGTGAAAATGACGGTTAAATTTAATCGCGTTTGGTAAAAATCTTCAAGTATGTGAGAAACACATAACGCAAATTTTCTCACAAGGACCGCGAAAAATGTTGAATTTTTTGGTCGCATTGCCAGCAATGGACCTAGGCGCATGCAAACAGTGAAAATGACGGTTAAATTTCATCAAGTTTGGTCAAAATCTTAAAGTATGTGAGAAGCACATAACCTAACCTAACCTTACCTTATCTAACCTAACCTAACCTAACCAAACCGAGAAAAATATTGAATTTTTTTTCGCATTGCCAGCAGTGGACCTAGACGCATGCCAACAGTGAAAATGACGGTTTAATTTCATCGCGTTTGGTCAAAATCTTAAAGTATGTGAAAAACATATAACCTGACCTAACCTAACCGAGAAAAATGTTGAATTTTTTTGTCGCATTGGCAGCAATGGACTAAGGCGCATGCAAACAGTAAAAATGACTGTTAAATTTCATCGCGTTTGGTCAAAATCTTCAAGTATGTGAGAAACACGTAATAGAAATTTTCTCACTAGGACCGAGAAAAATTGTGAATTTTTTTTCGCATTGCCAGCAGTAAACCTAGACGCATGCCAACAGTGAAAAGGACGGTTAAATTTCATCGCGTTTGGTCAAAATCTTAAAGTATATGAGAAACACATAACCTAACCTAACCTAACCTAACCGAGAAAAATATTGAATTTTTTGTCTCATTGCCAGCAATGGACCTAGGCGCATGCAAACAGTGAAAATGACGGTTTAATTTCATCGCGTTAGGTCAAAATCTTCAAGTATGTGAGAAACATATAATGAAAATTATCCCACTAGGACCGAGAAAAATGTTGACTTTGACCAAAGGCGATGAAATTTAACCGTCATTTACACTGTTTGCATGCGCCTAGGTCCATTGCTGGCAATGCGATAAAAAATTCAACATTTTTAGCGGTCCTAGTGAGAAAATTTGCGTTATGTGTTTCTCACATACTTGAAGATTTCGACCAAGCGCGATAAAATTTAACTCTCATTTTCACTGTTTGCATGCGCCTAGGTCCATTGCTAAGAATGCGACAGTAAAATTCAACATTTTTCTCGGTTAGGTTAGGTAAGGTAAGGTTAGGTTAGGTTATGTGTTTCTCACATACTTGAAGATTTTGACCAAGCGTGATGAAATTTAACCGGCATTTTCACTGTTTGCATGCGCCTAGGGCCATTGCTTTTTATTTTAATAATAATGTCACCACAAAGTTCATACCTTCAAACAGAAGAAGAAAAAAAATTCTTCGAACAGTTTATATGTTTAACATTCTCTAAATATTTTTATAACTTTAGTCCGTAACTGCTTAAGCCGTAGTGAATACTTGTATACTGTATAATACTAAACGATACCATATATTACTTTATTGCGATATTTTATTGAAGGGTCTTATATAGTTTGATACTATTTTGACGGAGTGCATTATATACCATTTCTGGAAGACTTAAGATTCATGAAGCTACGTGAAGTTTTCAATGTATGTATCGGTTTTCTAACTTTGGAGCTTAAACATTCAATGTGTGGAGCTCGACGTAGGTTTTCATTGATTGTCAGCCCAAGATATCTTGTTTATATCTTTTTATCGATTGTGTCACAGTCGCATGTAAGATTTATGCTTGGAATATATGTGTGTGTTGTGATGTTGTCTGGATGGAGAGATTCTCTATTTTTTTTATCGAAAAGGCCAAGTATTTTTCGTTATCAAGTTAAATTATCTTATTTATATTCCTTATGTACAATGTTTAAAAGTATATTTCTAATATATAGTCTTTCTTTTGTTTGTGTTTTATTTCTTATGTGCAATATTTAAAACGTTATTTCTAATATGTCTTTTCTAACGTTGAAACGTTAAAAAAAAACTATACAGGTAGTTGCTTCAAGACACAACTTGTTTAGTGAGGCAACTACCTTCGTTTATGTATATAGATTCATACGAAATAAATAAATGTATATAAAAAATATGAGTCATGGAATACAGTCTTTTAAATGACATGATTCATCAAAAGTTTATTGTTTCTTGCATGTGTCTTTTATGTGATTTATTTAGTTAAATTTTGGTGTATTGTTCATACTTTACTTACGAAATCTTTCGGTATTCAATATATATCTCGCGACGCATGCGCACGTTAGAATATTAAATAAGTACTGTACCTCGCTTTTCTTACTTACATACTAAGAATCTTATATTAACTATTTTTTCATACGAGAATTTTCTAATTTGAACCAGCGAAAGAGCATTTCTTAATCTTTTTTTGAAGGGAATAAGTACAAAGATTATTTAATTTTAATAATAATGTCACCACAAAGTTCAAGCCTTCATACAGAAGAAGAAAAAAAATTCTTCGAACAGTTTATATGTTTAACATTCTCTAAATATTTTTATAACTTTAGTCCGTAACTGCTTAAGCCGTAGTGAATACTTGTATACTGTATAATACTAAACGATACCATATATTACTTTATTGCGATATTTTATTGAAGGGTCTTATATAGTTGGATACTATTTTGACGGAGTGCATTATATACCATTTCTGGAAGACTTAAGATTCATGAAGCTACGTGAAGTTTTCAATGTATGTATCGGTTTTCTAACTTTGGAGCTTAAACATTCAATGTGTGGAGCTCGACGTAGGTTTTCATTGATTGTCAGCCCAAGATATCTTGTTTATATCTTTTTATCGATTGTGTCACAGTCGCATGTAAGATTTATGCTTGGAATATATGTGTGTGTTGTGATGTTGTCTGGATGGAGAGATTCTCTATTTTTTTTATCGAAAAGCCCAAGTATTTTTCGTTATCAAGTAAAATTATCTTATTTATATTCCTTATATACAATGTTTAAAAGTATATTTCTAATATTTAGTCTTTCTTGTGTTTGTGTTTTATTTCTTATGTGCAATATTAAAAACTTTATTTCTAATATGTCTTTTCTAACGTTGAAACGTTAAAAAAAAACTATACAGGTAGTTGCTTCAAGACAGAACATGTTTAGTGAAGCAACTACATTCGTTTATATGTATAAATTCATACGAAGTAAATAAATATATATAAAAAATATGAGTCATGGATTACAGTCTTTCAAATGACATGATTCATCAAAAGTTTTTTGTTTCTTGCATGTGTCTTTTATGTGATTTATTCAGTTAAATTTTTGTGTATTGTTCATACTTTACCTACGGAATCTTTCGGTATGCAATATATATCTCGCGACGCATGCGCACGTTAGAATATTAAATAAGTACTGTACCTCGCTTTTCTTACTTACATTCTAAGAAGTAGGATATTTCTTATATTAACTATTTTTTCATACGAGATTTTCTAATTTGAACCAGCGAAAGAGCATTTCTTAATCTTTTTTTGAAGGGAATAAATACAAAGATTATTTAATTTTAATAATAATGTCACCACAAAGTTCAAGCCTTCATACAGAAGAAGAAAAAAAATTCTTCGAACAGTTAATATGTTTAACATTCTCTGAATATTTTTATAACTATAGTCCGTAACTGCTTAAACCGTAGTGAATACTTGTATACTGTATAATACTAAACGATACCATATATTACTTTATTTCGATATTTTATTGAAGGGTCTTATATAGTTGGATACTATTTTAACGGAGTGCATTATATACCTTTTTTTTTTGAAGGGAATAAATACATAGATTATTTAGTTCTTATTTAAGTTCACAGAAGCGTTGGAAGAAAACGCTTACCCTGGCTTAGAAATATCCGAGAATCGACCGGGTTAAGAAGAGTCAAGGAGCTGCTGCGAGCTACCCAAAATAGATATGCTTTCTTTTGGCAGATCATCAAAGTCGGAGGGCTCAACAAGATACTTAGAGACGAAGATATTTTAATATGTGACTTCTTGTAATTCTGCCTGTCCGACCACCAACATAGATAAAATAAATAATAACTAAATGTTTAGTAATTTCATTAATAAGATATAATTGGAAAAATAATTGGGCCCGACCTCGGACTCAAACTTGACAATGATCTACTCAAATCTTACTTAGCAGCAAAAATTTCCGGGTTTTATCCCGGTGGTTACCCATAACCAACATACAAAGATAGGTTTTTATCATGTATTAATAAGTATTACATTATCTTTCATACAATAACGTACACGAATAATGAGTGTCTCTATAGGCACCTAACAGAGCAGAAATAAAAAAATCTGTATAAATTTTCACCTGCGAATGCGATTTCTGCGTGCCGACTGGATATTAAATTTAATTAAATTAATTTAAATAATTAATTTTTTGAAATATACACATATGTTAAACGTTAGCAATATGAAATGCTAATATTGTTTACAAAATCAACATAGTAAACAAAGATACACAATTTAATTAATTAAATATAAACCTCATTAACATACGAGTGTAAAATTACACCGAAGCTAAGACTTGTTAGTATTAAAATTGTGCAAATAAATGCTTTGATAAGCTGAACATGAAATTTTCCAAGCCGAATATTATAGAAATTATTCCCATTTTAAAAATTATTTTTATTTCAATAAATTGAATGATTGAATTTATATACAAAGAAAAATACAAACTGTGTTTTGGATTAACAAATATTGAAATCGTTTAATAATAAAATTAACATTAACATTATTAGACTAATAGAGCTTTCTTTTGCTCTCTTATTAAGTTATAAGAAATAATCACAAATGCCCTTTTGACTTTCTACTCTCGTTATAATTAAACTTCACTTTTTTCCAGAACATACATTTATGTACAACTCATGACAATGTTATGATTACTGATTTCTAGATACAAAATCAGATATAATCAATACCAAGTCAATCATTAACCTTGATGAAACGAATTATATAGTATTTAGCGAACAAAAAAATCTAAAAGAATTTCCATTGTAACAACAGTCTTCGAAAGTTGGACCAGGATACTGGGAAAATTTTATGTCGGTCTTCCCAGAGGCGAAACCTAAATTAGACTTGCTATTGGCATGGAGGGATTATGTTTTCCAATTAACGTAGGAATAAGATTAGTTCGGGAAACATTTTAAAAGGAAATGGGTAAGTAAAGGGTAGGTCAATGTTTTTTTTTTGGATTTGATTCATTTTGGTTTTACTCAGACATCGCGGAAGGTACTTATGAAAAATAAATTGAAGTAAAATAACATGAGATACAATAGAAATTCATAGAAATTCGATCAAATTTTATTTTCGGACTAACGTTACATAACGTCCTCATTGACATATTCCATGACAGTTTTTCTTCATTCAATGTCACTATAAAATCACTTTTTTTCTGTTTTTTCTTGTAGATGTTTTAGCCTTTGTTTTATCTTTATGTTAGCCGTGTTTACATTTAAGTAATGAAAAGCATTTAAACTAATTATAATTGTATTATCTATATCATGTTGTGTGTTTTTCCTTGTTTGTGAACCATTAAAATAAATAAATATTTCCGTCACACGAAATTCTACAATATCAATGATTTATAAGACGTTTATATCAATGTTGTGTTAAATTATTCGTATTAAGCGAAAACATGTCCAAAGTTCTATGCTGGATACTATTTTTCAAATTACTAAAGTATATTTTTTTACAAATCATTTCATTGAAGGATATAACAAAAAAATACTTAAAAAGTACAAAACATTGATATCATTTTATTTAATTTAATTTAACGAAGCATAAAAACAGGCACAGAATACCCACAAGCTTTGTGCATTATTATATTATTATTATTATGCTTTTGTTTACTTAACTGTTTCAGACGACCACTCTGTAACAAGACTAGAATGCGCAAAATACAAATCACACAAGGAGGTTATGATGGTTGAAGTATTACTTACATAATTTAAGTTAATATATTTACTGTTTATCAAAAATAAATCCTCAATAATAATAAATTCGAATGTCCGTCTTTATCTTCCCATCCAATAGCTGATCTCCTTCCATTTAAGAAATCAGTTATTATAATAAATAAAATGAAATAAACGACCATATTTATTGCATTTTTTTAAAAGTTTTGTTATTTAAAAAAAAATCAAATGCATGAAAATTAAAACTTATAAGTGCATTCATTACTGTATTTCATATGTCATTGGTCTAAATATAAAAATTCTATATGTAATAATGCCTGTCACTAACGCTTTCAGGTGACCCAAATAATAATGAAATATAACACAATAATGGGGTAAAGAAAGCAAATGAGCGTAGTTCTCTATTTAATAATGTCCATCTCTAACGCTATCAAGGCACTACGCCTCTCTCAATAGCACAATTCTCACATACTTAACTGGCGGTTGAAATATCTGTAATAAACGTACGTCATTTTTGACGGGTTATAGCTAGTACCTATATAAAGATCATCACTATCATAATCACCATTAACTTTTCAACTCCTGGTGGGTCCTGACTTCCTCAAGAGTTTTGATTGATTTCTCTATTTCACGTCGTTTCTCTTCATCTTTATATCTCTGAGGCAAATATGTATATATTTGAGGACACTAGATCTTAAACCTTCCTATGCTCCTGCGCCCTGTAGATCCTGTATTTAGTAATGACTTCAGTTACTGCTCGGTAATTTCATTCACAAGGCGAAACCGCCAAAATATTCATATTCTGATAAATTTGAAGTCGTTTATTTTTATTTATTTATGGGAACCTAACAGTACATATAAAGAGATTATACATAATTATTGAACAGTATAGAGACCATCTTACAAGTTTCCACAGAATTAACATGTGGTGTATTAAAATAAAGCAACAATAACTTGAGTTATATAATAAAAAACAAAAAAAGTGAAAGTTGTAAGTTATGGACAAACTATGGGAGTCAAAGAATTAGAGGTAAAAGGGGAAAAAAGGAATAAAAGGGGAAGGTCACTTAACATTTAACCTAGTTAGTATGTCTCCATCAAGATGGACGCAAAACTAGTATTCCCTTAGAAAATATCTGTGAAAAAAATGCAACTTCACAATTAGAATGTGTTCTTGAATTTAATATATATATATATTGTATCAAATGTGTCCAAAAATAAATAATGAATTAAACGGTTAATTCTGGCGTCTCCTAGCGACAGTTATACAAAATAATTTGTGCCTACCGTACCAGGAAAAGTGGATTGCTCTATAACAGATAATGTATGTTAATCAATTTATAAATGAGACTTGCAGATAAGATCGATATATTAACGGAAATGTACAAGGCCGCTATAGCGTAATTTAATAACGCGTCTGCCCCAGATAGGGGGAGAACCATGGTTCGAATCCCGATAGCAGCCAAGAATTTTTCGTGGATTTGATTTTTCTATACGTCTTTTATTGATTAATTAATTTGGTTTTCAATTTAGAATTTAAAAAAAATCTCTGTGTAGGGATTTTTTCATATCAAACATTTGTAAATGATTGAGTCAATATTGTTTTCTTTTTAAAATTTATGCTTCGATAGAATCTCACACTTGGACAGAAATTCTAAAAAAATATTTTTTAATAAGGCGTTAAATAGATATTTTATTTTAATATTAAAACTTTGTGTCGTTATAACTACAATATTAGAAATACTAGTACTTGAATAATATATAGAGTTTGAAAAACCTTCCAAATATAAAAAAAAGATTTTTTAAAAATATTTAATAAAACCTTTGTTAAAATACTGACTTCAATCTGACAATTGATGCGATTGGATAATGAAGCTTATGGAACAATTATTATTCAACTGTCCTGACAAAAGTACAGTAGAATTAAAACTTGTCGACATTAAAAATAATCTAATTCATAAATATACTAATTTCGTTGTCTGTCCGTGACCTGATGGAATGGCAACTTTAGATAATTAGCAAAATTATGCGAAACTCAATGAGCGCGCGGCTCATGTTGCGCCGTCACGCAAGGGTCGTTAATTATTATGATTATTTCCCGTGATTACTCACGGGTGTGTGGCTTGTTAATAATAATGTTCAATCGCAATGTTAACAAAAAAATGTTTTAAATTTTATTTAAAATCAAATAAACAGAAATAAAAAAACGTATAAATTCTTGATCGTCGGATTTAATTTGCCTTTAGAACGAGAGCAGTATCCACTGTTTAGGTTTTGTTTCGTGCACTAGATAAGAATTGCAAAACCTCCACATTGTAATTCACCGGAGGAGATAATCGGATAGAAGCGATAAGAAAAAAAATGCTTGAAATTTTATTTAAAATCAAACAAACAGAAATAAAAAAACGTATAAATTCTTGATCGTCGGATTTAATTTGCCTTTAGAACGAGAGTAGTATCCACTATTTAGGTTTTGTTTCATGCACTAGATAAGAACTGCAAAACCTCCACAGTGTAATCCACGGGAGGAGATAATTGGATAGGAGCGATAAGAAAAAAAATGTTTGAAATTTTATTAAAAATCAAATAAACAGAAATAAAAAAACGTACAAATTCTTGATCGTCGGATTTAATTTGCCTTTAGAACGAGAGTAGTATCCACTGTTTAGGTTTTGTTTCGTGCACTAGATAAGAACTGCAAAACCTCCACAGTGTAATCCACGGGAGGAGATAATTGATTCGGGAGCCGGGCATTGTGCGGCGCGCCGGTGTCAAAGGAACCAATTATTATGGGCGCCCGCGCAGCTGGAACGAACTTTCCATTCACCCCGCACACAAATTTCAATTGGTTACCACGTCGGATGTCCTGGTTTGCACTCGAGTCCACTTTGTGTCTGAGAACTAAGATGAATTCAATACCAATCGCACGGGAGTGACGGGGCTATTCGTCTCCCGGTACATGGACCGTGCAGCGTATAGCTTCACCAGATTTTCAAGAACGTAGAATAATAATAAATTATTCTTTTAACACAATGAAATCAAATTTAATAATATCGTTGACTGTCCCCGTAACTTTCTGTAACATCCGTAATTTCGTTCGAATTCACGGCTAAAAAACGAAATTAGACGGCCAAAGACGGGGCTTGAACCCCGGGCCAGCAAACCCGAAGGCGACAACGATAGCGATTCTGCTATTGACGAGCCTGCATTACCGTAAAAAATACAGTAGGTACATATATGACTTATTCGAAAAAATTTTCATGTTCCGCCCAATCGCCAGGGTTTAGAATAGTGTATTTAATTGCCGGCAGGGGAAGTGTAAAAAAAATGGTAAAATATTTTCATAAAAGTCGTTATTATTATTTCATGGGTGTCGGCTATAAATAAATAAATACTTATTCTTTAGGAACCGGCGTGTAAAAGAACCGTCACTGTTGACGAATTACAGCATTATGTTAGTATACAACATACAGTTTAAGTTATCATCATCGTCCAGTGAGCATGACACAATATCTAGAGGTAAAACTCACTAAGTGACATTAGAGTAGTTATGAAAAAATGAGGTTTGAACATTCAAAATGTGTTATTAAAATAATTGAAAATGTTCAAATTATGAGTTTTACCACTAAATTACTATAAATAGACACGGAATATTTACATGCTGATTTGTATCTGGAAAAGAAATGGAAAAAATATAAATGTTTGTATTCATAACTTATTTTGGCCAATATTGCAGTTAGTGATTTTTACCTCTAAAGGGACGATATATCTTTGTAACTTTCTCGAGCCTGTGTGCTTTTGTGATGTGTTTCGCTATCATGACCTAAGAAATAAATTAATAAACAAGTAAATCCCAGGATCCCAGTTATGTTTTCGGTATTTATGAAACTGTCACGAGGAATTAGAAAGTAGAATCCCGAAACTTTCAAGACTTATCAAAATTAGGCGAAAGCTCGGTGACGAAATTTAATTTGAAAGTTAAATAATGTTTTATTTTCACTTTGTAATACACACAATACGAGTTATTAGTTATAACTGTAGTTTTAAGAGGAGCAATCCCTCTCTCCATCATGATTACGAGAGCGACTAAATTTATCGTTTCCTAAATAACTTTGATTTAAATATTTTTACATTTATTGGTATAATTACTTTTTTTAATTATAAAATTATTGAGAAATGTGCGTTTCGTAGTCCCAGGAGTGATCCAGGATTCGTCAAAATCAAATCCCAAAATTCAAAGATTTTAATTTTGGCTAGTCACTGCCAATCAAATATTGTTGATCAAATATTGTATAATATTTGACAATTTTTTGCGCGATGTATTCGCTCAGTGATTTAATGTTCGCAGATACCAATCATCATTTGTTTGTAATATTGTCTCCTACTCTAATAAATCACCATTCCTTAACTAAGAAAACAAATATCTATCAATTCCCCGGAGTTCCCAATTCCATAGACTCGCTGAATACTTCAGTCTGGCAAATTCTTGTCTAAAATTCTTAATAAATAGGTCTACAAAAACCCAAAATTAAAGGTTATTTTAAGAGCATTACTTTTTTAGACCATACTTCCCCATACGTCCCCTTATCCATAAGAGTCGTGAGTTAAAAGTCTTCCATCTTCCTCTTCAGTACTTTTGACCAATCATAACCCAATAAATCGTCATACATTACTGGTAGACTTAATTTCTGAGATAAATCTTGATATTTGTACGTATAAATTTCTTCGAATTTTTTATGGATTAATTAGTAAAAGTCTCACATCGATAATTTTACTCATTGTCACATACTTTTTCTTTTCAGAGTGAAACCCACCAATTCACTCCAGCGGGTGGTGGTGAAGTGCAGTTTATTAATATTGAAGTGAAATCTACTAGAAATAATGTGCCTTCCTTCAACTTACGATTGATTGCTCAGGATTTCAAAGAATTACGGGATAAAGTTAGAAAACAGATTATCATCTTGTCTAATATTGTGTTCCACAAAACTCTGATAGACATATTCATGAAGAACATGTAGCATTAAATGAAAAATGTATTAGACATTTTCATAAAGAACATGTAGCATTAAATGAAAAATGTATTGTCACTAAGGTAAGACATTCTTTTAACCCATTCCGTTCAATAAACCAAGTGTAATTAATTATTGAAGATAAACAAAACATACAAAAAGAGGAATTTTATGAATTATAAAAGTGAAAAACCATTTAAACGCATAAAGTATGAAGAAGCGCAAACTGAAACCAACTGCGCATATCTAGGGAGTTTTTCAGTTTAAGTGCTGATAAATCGGCGTTTATTAGCTAAACGACTTTTATAACAGCTTACATCAAAACATAATTAATGGTCAGAATATTTTCAGAATTTAAGAATCAGCAAAAAATACAATATGCAATTTTTTGTATGCGGGCCTTTATCGTAACATAGATCGCTAGGTACATAAAAATGCCTGTTTTGAGGTAAGTAGCCATTCCATTAATTTATACTCCACTTTTTTATTATCATTTTTTTAAATAGAACACGGAATACGTGTCACACCAATATTCCTACTATTTTCAAACTAAGATCAATGCTTGTGCTATGAAAATAGGACTAACTTGCTGGTCTGGATTGAAGTTCGAATCAGCGACCTTTGGATCACGAGGCAAGAGTCCTAACCACAAGACCAACAAGCTACTCTTGTTGATCTTGTGGTTTTACTTTTAAATTTACGTTTAACAATAATAAATATCTAATTTAAATTATTATTAGGAGTTAAAAAAAGTTAAAAAAGAAAAAAACATTTAAATGTCTAATTTCATGGTTACGTTATTAGAAGAAGATAAAGAAAAATAAAGTAAAGTAAACAAAATAAGAATAAAAAGTATATTCATAAACACAAGTGCCCGTGATCAAAAATCTGCTTATATATTAATATAGTTTTTTATAACTTGTTAAAAAAGATGAAGTTATTCGTATTGGATACATGTACGGAAAAGACTTTTACAGGGTGGCCACAGACCTGGATTACATAGATACTTTAAGTTTACACTTTATACGATGCAAAATTCACCAATTTCATTCTGATAATATCAAATTATCAAAAAATTTTAATTAAATATATATACTTTTATATATTTTCTTTGTCTTTCTTATTTCAAATATTTGAAGCAACTTTGCTAAAGCCATCAATGGTCAAACATTTATAATTGAATACAAAGATGTCTGGTGATGATATCTCTACATTTTCTAAGTGAAAGCCATATTATTTCCTTTGTTAAAGGATATTCTTGTTCTTCATGTTTAAAATGTGTTTTTTTTTAAACAATACTGATATTTTGTTATGCTGAAAGGCAAGTGTATCACTTTCAATGCCAACAGTTCTATTTGATTTACGAGAAAAAAATATTTAAGCCCCATTATCTCAGAATTCATATTTTGCAATGGCGATAGTATTGCACTCTGCGTGAGATATAAAGTAAAGAAAATGTACAAAACAATGAGTACGCAAAATATATTTGTTTTGTGAGATATTCTTTGTCTCAACTAGACCGTGCTAAAGGAAACAGCAGAGACGAAAATATAAATATGATTATATTAAAATAGTGCTTCACTTGGTATTTATGTATTGTTTTTACAAATCTTATGCATTATTCAGTAGCATACCACAATTGTATTAATAAAAAATATTCTCTGATACAGGATTTTTATTAAATAAACGGTTTTTCTTATTCATTTATTCTGGATATTCGAGTAAAAATAAAATGCGGAGTTTTGGTTAAAAATAATGTCAGAGAATGTCAAGATAGACTTGTAAGAAGTACGGCTGATATTTTTCACAGCATACAATGTTCTTTCTTTCTTCTTCTGCTGTTCTAGGCTTTGTAGGTAAAAATTAAGTATTAGAATTAGAATGCACAAAGCATTGTACATCCTATTCCTTGTTGTGAACCTCCTTTCGATACCTTCAGCTGTTTTTTATTTTTTTTCTCGTTCATTTATTCACTCAATGTGCCCAAAACTTCTAAGCAATGTTTTTTTAATTCTATTCCCTTTAACAAAATATTATTTATGTTAGTATATAACCGTTAAAAATTACTTTTTGTCTACTGGTATCGAGACGTAACTCGTCTCTTCGTCAGGATACCCACTACACTAAAATGTAAATATCACTTCACATTGCACCCTTAGTATTATTTACACACCTTGACAAAATACTCTTCATATGCGTGTTACTCTAACTAAAGGCCAACATGCACTATGTTTATTCTCAAAAAATAATTAAGAATTTGAGAAGAAGAGAGAGGGAGACAGAGTGCGGTCTATAGGGGGTATTGACAAATCTTGGATTTTACCTAATAATTTTAAATCAAGCAGAGGACTTGATTTTTAAATACATATAATAATATCAATAATTCATAATAAAATAGCATTTTGTTAAAGTGTGTGACCACAAAGTTAATGCCTTAAATGTTAAAAATATTTTTAATATCTATTCACTTTGCTTAGATCAGCTATATGTTCTGTCTTAATTTGTCAAAAATTAAGACAGAACTTATCTTATAAAATTATAAAATTATTACACATGTAAATAGGTTTGCCACATATTGGACATCTATTTTGATTCCTCTCCTATCAGCTAAAGTAGAATGGCAATAGGAGTGCCATACTTAAAGACGCATACACTCGGATAATCGATGGACAAAGAAAATTCTTCAATGCTATCTACGAGACAAAATTAATTCAAATGCGGGTTCAGCAATTCATTTCTTCAAGCCAACCCAGCAACCAAAGCTTGACTCAATAAACATAGTGTTCAGGGAGATGTGGAAATAAAAGTCTTGTAGCAAGGGTTAAACTTGAATTTAGAAATGTTGAGCGAGGTCAGCACTTTAGAACTCAGCAGAGCAAACCGAAAAACTTCAACCTTTTCATCACTAAGCGTCCAAAATTTCCATCTGGTCCGAAGCGGGGTATCGAAATACCCCAGATCGTATTTATATAAATGACAACAAAAAGTTCGTGATGGGTGACGCAACCCATCACGCAATGAATGCGGCGCAGTATAGCTGTCTCCCTCATTTGCATGTGTGGTATGGAGCTATCCATTGCATTAGTTAGAGTGAAACAAATAAAAAGCACAATAACTAAAATATATGACACAGGGATATGGTAAAAACACGCGCAGTTGTATGTATCGCGTTAAGATCACTTGACTGAAAATAATATTTTTAAATATTAAACGCTTAGAAATTTAAAAAAATAAAAAGTGGCAAAATGTTCATCACTATTTCCCTGAAGATTACAAAAAATAAGAACTAAATTGTTACCATAATTATACGCGATTTCCGGGGAATGTGAATACCCTCCTCTGGGAAGGGAAGGTTGAACAGTCTCGCAGTCTATTGGGCGTGAAAACCGGTTTTTCATTTTATATTGTGGCCACAGAACAACTTAGCGATTTTCTCAATTGAAGATTTTTTTGTGATCTGCTTCAGTGATTGAGCCCCATGAATTGTTGTTTAAAAAAAATTAGATGTCAAACCTATATTATTATATTAAAAGTTGATTTATTGTTTCGGAGGTAAGTCCATAATAACACATATGAAAATAAAAACACAATTGTTTTATAGTTCTACTTATATAATTTTATTGAAACGCCTTTAGCTCTATGAGAGCATTAACAATTAAACTATTTACTACAGATTTAATAACTTGAATTTATATGAAAACTACTGAAATGATCAGCTTTATTATTTTAAAAATTTAACTAGGTTTATTTGTTTCAAAATACAAAAACCTACTCAAGTTCTTAAAATAAAATTATTGCTGTTTTTTCGATAATTTTTTTATAAATTCAAGAGTAAGATTGATGAAATATGTCTCAAAAGGTGAAATATGTTCCAAAAAAATAAAATTATTAGAACTATTTCAGTTTTGATAATTTAATTCATATTTATTTTATTTTCAAATTCATCAAATTAACTTTTGCAATATTTGTTTTTGAGAATCATGCTCAAATCACGTAATCCCTGATAATGATGAATGAATTTCGTTAAGCGGTATCCTTTCTAATTTTGCACAATTTATCTTTAGGACGCTGCGCAAAACATATACAAAATCTACCATATCTAGTCCAATAAAATTTATCTTTCCAATATGAATATGTAGTATATTCCATTTTCATTGGTGCTCAATTGCACTACAGAATATACTTAACCCACCTCATTTCCCCGGCTAGATGTGAGATCACAGACCTTCTATTTATATCATTTTTTTGTATGCTCATCATGAGAATATGCGTGGATATGGATGAGACGAGACTTATGCGCATAAAAGTATATTTTTATTTTTTTATTTTTTTTTTATTTTTTATTTTTTTTTTATTTTTTTATTTTATTTAAATTTATTTTTATTTTTTAATTTAAAGACTATCGACAGGTCAGAATGACCCTAATGGATAGTCATTTAGGACAAGGTGATTAGTACAGTTACGTTTTACGATGATACATTGAAATAAAACATTAATACATTATACAATATAAGTATACTACAGTGAGTGATTATAAGATGAACGAAGTTCACATTCTCCGCACAACATAATAAGCATGTAGGCTCCCAGGTCGACTAAGTCTGAAAATGTGTACCCGCGCTTTGTGGCTATAAAATTTTTGTTTAGGTTGATTTCCGAAGTATATAATATATATAATATATAATATATGAGTGGCACTCTATCCTGTCTACGAATTTCAGTTAGTTAGAAAGTTACGTTATGATTCGAAAATACAAGGTACATCGCAAGCAATATTTTATGTAGTCAACATCACTTCTGTAAATGATTACTATTAAAATTTACAGTTGCAGTTAGTTACACAGTTAACCATGAGTAAAATTAACGCACTGTTTTCATCTACTTATCCCGCATCTGCTGCAATATATCACGCACACGTGCACCCCTAACATAATACACATCATTTGCCGACACAAAAATGTGTCTTTGGACGGGTGTGCATTTTCTTCTCACAACACCCACAGAACGCACATCTTACACTGTAAATTGTCTCAAGGTAATGAAAATGGTGATGAAAAAATATGTTTATCACGGAATAAATATAGAGTACTATTTTTAGTAAAGAAAACGAGAAAGAAATGATACCAGTACATAATATTGACTCCAACTGATCTACTAAAGAAACATAAAAAACCAATAATGTTTTATTGAATCTCCTTCTATATCCTTGAATACACAAATAAAATAAGTAATAATAAAGTTAAAACTAAATACAATTACTCTATTCCGCTTCCAGTCACAACTGCATCAATATTTCTCAATATTTTTTTCTAAAATAGAAAAATGTATTTCAAAGTAAGTTTTCTCTGTGAAATCAATCCATGCAATCTTCGAATATAAAAAGATGTAGTTCATTGAATCAGAAACCTTGAGTATACCGAACTAAAGTAACAATGCCCTGGCCTTTCATTGTTATCCTGAGCGTGGAGACTCGCTTGCTACGTAAACTCTACGTTCTACGTTTCCACTTGACGTTAATCGATTTCTACGGTTACGGGGAAAGCATTTCAGGATGAAGTCAGCTAAAACAGGGGAACGTGGGGTCAAAAGGCACGCTAAACAAAAATAAATATCGGTGAAATCTTTTTCAAAATAATTGAAATGAATCCATAATTAATATAGATAAAATCACTAATAATGTGTTGAAGGTGCTAGCATTGATTTTGAGAATAACAAAAGACTTCATGACAATAAACTCAATAAATACACTGTTTACGTTTCTAAATGTTAGAACCATAAAAGAAAATAAATGTTTTCTCCGGTATAGTCCCCAAGCTGGAATGGAATGGAAGAATAAGAAGACATATAAATAAAAATACAAGTTTATTAATATACAATACTATGATTCTCTCGCACATAGATTATTGTTCCAGTATATTATTTATAAGCAACGAAGGAATGCTAAAGAAACTACAAATATTAGAAAACAGAGCGATGCGCATAATACTGAAGCGTAATAGGAGAACTAAAATAACAAAAATATTGAATGCCCTAGGACTGGAAACTGTAAATCAAAGAATAATATATGATGTAAGGGTGCAAATATTTAAAATTAAACATGGATTAGTACCTAAATACTTTGATGACAGGATGAAGATAAATAAAGATTTTCATTCCTACTATACAAAAGGAAGCGACAACATAAGACTACCAAAGAAAAATAAAAACACCTCACAAAATTGTATGATGTATAAAGGTATAAAAATTTTCCATAGCCTGCCAAAGGAAATTCAAAACATGGAGAATAGAAGGAGGTTTAAACTGAAGTGCAAAGATTATCTTATAAAAACTTTTAAATGATTAGACGGAATGCAAGGTGTTCAAGTGAAATCATATATTAGCCCACACAACATTATGTGTGGAACTAAATTATTAAAATAAATAAATAATATTGAAGCCTGGAACTGGCAGAAGAGGAACGAAAGTAGACTGAATGCAGTAGAAATGAGATCTTTTAGATGTATGTGCAGCATAGCCATTTATGGTAGAATAAATAGTAATGTAGAGCTGATCTTAGTGTATTTAATATAATTAAAAAGGCTCGCAAATATGGTTTGGGCATGTTGAGCGAATGAACGAAGAAAGAATGGTAAGAAAGCTATATAATGCAAGTGTTGATGGCGCCAAAAACAGAAGACGACCGCGGAAGACGTGGCTTGACCAGATTAACCAGATACTGGAAGATGGTCCCGTTAGAAGCCTCAAAAACCGGCGAGCTTGCATACGAAGATGTATAAATGTGGATGAGGCGAGAGTTGTATGTCAGGACAGAGAGTGTGGCACTCTATCCTGTATGCCTACCCCCATGGAGAAACGGCGTGATGGTAAGTAAGTAAGTGAATATAAGTATTCTTAACATGCCTAAGTTTTAAAAAAAAATTTGAGTGCACAATTTTTTTCCTACTTAATAATTAAGTCTCTTTTTCTATTGTTCATTCTTTTTGTATTATTTTTAACACGCCTATGTTTTTCTGCTAATAATTAAGATTCTTTTTCTTTTGTTAAAATTTTTTATTCTTTGTTGTTATATAATTCTTAACATGCCTTAGTTAAATTCATAAATATTTATCATTACTAACATATTTCTAAATATGGAGACCTGTAATTGGCCATCTATATTATATCAATGTTTTCTATTCTTCTTTGTTGTGCTGTTGGTCTTCCATGAATATTAAATAAAATAAATAAATAAATAATATTGAACGAGTTCATCAGAAATTTTTCACCCCAGCAGTGATAAGGCACTCTCTTGAAGACGCTATGATACGACTGCAACGAAATATTGAGAATCGAATAAATACTTCAAACGATTGTTATATTTAATCTTAAATCTTGATTAATATATATTTTTTAACTAATATAACCACATTTTATTGTGATGTTGGAATTTCAAAATATTTTTCTTTCATATTTAAAACTAATGAGATAAATTGATTAAAAAGATATTTAGAAAAATCTATCTAACGAAACAATAATCAATAATGTATAATTTGCGCATAGTAATTTTCAACTACCCCAATTGAATCCTTACGTGAAACATGTATTATTATACACGCTGGGTAAAATCAGGATTTATCTGTTATTTTTTATTAAATCATTCAAAAAATAAATTATTCATTCTCCCACTGTCTTCATAATTTTGTTTACCCCACGAGGCTTTAGACATCGTATAGATTGAAAAAAGACACAACCTAGTATAAGAAAAACCTTTATAGGTAGCGCATGGCGTAAAGAAAATGCAGAAGGCGCTGTGAAATCCCCATAGGAATAGATAAAGGTAAGGACTTGCAGTCAGCGTGGAAGAATGAGCTATTGAGAGAAAAATATTTCGATATGTCTATCTGTTTTCATTCTATTTCATAATTATTTTTTCCGAATATTTATTCAAATATTTCAAGTTTTTTCCTCTGAAATTTGCCCACGTATGGCACAAGAGAAAAATGGGATATGTGCTTACAAATCCTACATTTTTCAATTGAGCAATAATTGTTTCTATGTATCGGCTTTAAGTCTATATTTATGAATTAGGTAATATTAGGTCCTTACATATGAAATTGGCGTTTTGCCGTTCTGGCAAATTTGATCTAAAATATCTTCTCTTTGGTTAGGAATTCCAAATCCAAATTTATACAGCTATTTACTCATGTATTTGTGTTTTGAAAATTATAATTCATTTGTTTTTTCCTCAATTGTTTTTTCTTTGCGTCACTCAGTTTACAAAATGAAAAACTTGAAATATCGCGTTATTTACGAGTACGAGTTCCACCGTGGCACCAGTGCTGCAGAAACGGCTCGAAGGATTG
The DNA here is from genome assembly GCA_016648135.1 of Agrypnia vestita. NCBI lineage: Eukaryota > Metazoa > Arthropoda > Insecta > Trichoptera > Phryganeidae > Agrypnia > Agrypnia vestita. Next base: position 37,906 of record JADDOH010006990.1, on the reverse strand, counting down.
ATGATGTGTATGGCGACGGTGCCGCAAAAGAAAACACAGTGCGTTTTTGGTTCCAACGTTTTCGTTCTGGAAATTTCGACCTGCAGAACAAGCCCCGTGGACGGCCGGAGACCAAAGTTGATAATGAAGAATTGAAGGCTATTGTGGAAGCGGATCCATCGCAAACCACATCCGAGTTAGCTGCAGGCTGCGGTGTTAGTGATAAAACTGTTTTAATCCACTTGAAGCAAATTGGTAAGGTGAAAAAGCTTGAAAGGTGGGTACCTCACGAATTGAGTGAACAAATCAACAAACGCGCGTTGACTGCTGCGTTGCATTACTCAACCGGCACAATAATGAAGGGATTTTAAATCGAATCATTACCTGTGATGAAAAGTGGATCCTGTACGATAATCGGAAGCGCTCATCGCAATGGCTGAACCCTGCCGAACCAGCCAAACCATGCCCCAAGCGAAAATTGACTCCAAAAAAGTTACTTGTGAGCGTTTGGTGGACTAGTGCTGGTGTCGTTCACTACAGCTTTCTTAAATCTGGCCAGACGATTACGGCAGATGTCTATTGTCAGCAACTGCAAACCATGATGGAAAAGCTAGCTGCTAAACAACCGAGGCTGGTTAATCGCTCTAGGCCACTGCTGCTTCATGATAACGCTAGACCACACACTGCACAACAGACGGCTACCAAATTAGAGGAGCTTCAATTGGAATGTCTAAGACATCCACCGTACTCTCCGGACCTTGCCCCAACAGATTACCATTTTTTTCGAAATTTGGATAACTTCTTGCAAAGGAAAAAATTCAACTCCGATGGGGCAGTCCAAACCGCCTTCAAAGATTTTATTGATTCCCGTCCGAATGGTTTTTTTAGTAAAGGGATCGATGAACTACCTATGAGATGGCAAAAGTGCATAGATAGCAATGGTACATACTTTGATTAAATAAATATATTATAATAAAAAAAAATCGGCTTTATGTTCCTCCTATACTAAACGCCAATTTCATATGTAAGGACCTAATATTATAATAAAAAAAAATCGCTTTTATGTTCCTCCCGTACTAAACGCCAATTTCATATGTAAGGACCTAATACCAACATGCAAGTAATACTCACTTTATTAAAGTAATGTTTTTTTCTGATTGTGATTATTAATTAAACAGATTTGCAGAACCGTGGGACAAAAATCAAACAAAAATTCTGTGAGTTTCTAAACATCACAGAAGTTTTATTAATAGAAATAAAAATAATATTTAAATATATTTTTCTTAATATTAAGAAACTTAGTCTTCAATGATGTTTTTAAGAAATAAAAATTCATGTGATATCATAAATATAAACCAAAACGAATTAAAATGAAAAAATCAAATTGATGAAATTATCTAAGCCTATCAACGCATATTTCGTTTCAAATTGACACCAATTCTGAACGCATAAAAAAGAAAATATACATTGGTAATCCGTTACGCCCCGGTCTCCCCTCTTTTACTGAGGTAAGGGAAGCAGTTTCGTTAAAAGTCAGTTTGGAAACGTAAATGTTCCATTTTTGTTACGTAACATTTCTTGCTGAGGCTAACGAATCTATAAAGTACGGTAACATCACGGAGAGTAAATAAATATCATTGTACGTAAGTAGGTACAGGTTTTTATTTCCGAAAGTAATTTCTTAACATTGACATCCAATATCAAACCAGGTAGAAAGTTGATTTTTTAAAACCATTGAATTCTTAATAATATTCCAATAACTCAAGTAAAGAAATAAAATCACATAACGTCAACATAAATCATAAAAGTCTCATAGAGATGAAGCTATGAATATGAGAAATGTGTGTGGAAGTCTTTTTAATAAGATAGTCCAGGCTTTACATCCTGTATGAGCTGGTTTAAGTGATCACTCTTCACAATACAACGTTCACCAATTCCATCGTAAGAACATCCACACATCATCAAATTTTGAAGTTCTATATTTGTTCAAATCTTAAGTCTTTTCTCATGAACTAATATATATATATATATATATATGATACTCTTTATTTATATTAATAAGCATTATACTTTTTAATGCATACATGAAATAATTATGAATTATTTTAACATGTCTTAAGTCTTTTCTCATGAACTAGTTAGGATATATATATATATATATATAAATGATACTTTTTATTTATTTTTTACTTTTTTATTATACTTTTTAATGCATACATGAAATAATTATGAATTATTTTAACATGTATACTAGAATTCGCCTTTTTTCATTATTTTTCCCTTCTACTCACAACGTATACATTCCAAAAATTTACATTTTATTTTAAAATAGATACGCCGTCAATAGGTTATCAGTTTATGAAAATTTTTATGAGGATATCAATATTTTGCTTTTGGGTTGAGCTTTAGTCATGAAATGATATCTTGTTATAGTAATTGATAGTCATGTTTATTAAATAAACGGCCTCGAACTGTTTGGCCTTAAAATAAATAGGTAAAAAGACAAAAAAACTGGAAGAAAGAGGTACATCTTACAAGTAGGTCAAATACTTCACCAAAACTACATAAGTAGCTGAATGCGAGGAAGTTAAAGAGTCAATTTATTTGAAATCAGGAACACCGATGACAGAGGCAAGAAACTCACACATACAGAGAATTATGTGTACATAGATCAAAACCAGAGACTTTTAAAGATAATTTCCCGAACAATATTATTGATTCTGCACTTCCCTTACCATTTTCACTTTCCTTTTTATGTAGCATCATCAAAAATAATAATTTCGCTGTCTGTCCGTCTGTCCATTCGTCCGTCCGTCCGTCCATCCGTCCATTTTTAATGTTCCAATACGGTCTTTGTTGTCTTATATTTTTATAGCGACTCAGTATGTATATTGTTACGTATTCGTCACGTTGGGCTTCGAGTAAAACGTTTTGGTTAATTATTATGAAGTTAAATAACTTTATTGGAAATAGTTAACAACACTTCTATAGATTATAAGTGATAAGAGTAGTTATGCCTGAAAATTATCACATGAAAGATATCGCTCCGTATTATGTCGCTCGCTGATAACAGTTTTAACTTAAACTTGCCTGGACCGCGTTGTTGAGTTGACATAAATACGCCACTCCGCAACCCGAGCCAATGCCTAGGTATTTCCGATCGCTCCACACTAGAGCTGCCAGAGCATTCCGGAAGCCCATGGATGCATATTTTTCTTTTTTACTCCCTTTCTTTTGACTCGTAGCGTCCGCTTGCTTGTCTGTCAAAAAAATTTGTATCGATTTTTAACCCTTTTCCCGTTATCCAATCGAGCTGAAATATTGCAGGCAGACTCATGGTGATGATATAAATGATCTAACAAATTTTCGTTTTATTAAAATTAAAATTAAAATTAAAATTATAGTATAATTTTGGATTTTTGGAAATTTTTTATTACTCCCTTTCATAGCGTCGTCCGACTCGAGGCCAACGCGCGGGTAAGCGCCAAAACTGTTTCAACTAGTAAATGAGAAAGGGAGTATAATAAAAACTTGGTTATTATGGGTTAGTTTTTTATTGTCATTACATTACACGATATGATTGTTCTATTATCTGTGACATGTATCAGAGGCAATATTACGAGATATATATCTTATTACGTTTTGTTTTCAAAAGATAGGCTTAGGAAAAAGTCTTGCTTCTTGTTCTGATATGAATGTATTGTCATAGAGACATAAAGGAACTATATATATGCAAGTAATTTGTTTTCTGCTTGTGTTTTACATTTTCTACAATAATTTACATCATTTTTACTCTAAATAAAATTGTTTTTCTCCTGTTCCTGTGTTTCTGTGTTCCTAATGAATTAAAAAAAATCTCAAAGATAAACTTTAATTTATAATTTCCTGTGGGTCGTCGGTATATATTTTCTTATTAAAAGTTTAGGTATTTTTATTTAATATCTTAAAACAAATTTTGGTATTCATGTACGCCTCCTTATTTTTTTTTACCTATTGGACAATTTTATTATTCTAGTATTGGGTTCATTACGTAACCAAGTTGAAAATAATGTTCTTTCAACTAGAGAAAAATTAATTAGAAATTTAACAAACAGATTTTTACTGTATTGCTAACTGTTCAGTTGTGCCAAATGGATATGGTTGGTAAATTACATTAACCTGCATTAAATTTACCACGACGCAGTATATAAACCATCTAAAGGATGTAAAACGTGTCTTCGTATTGTATTTTCTCTGTTTTTACACTAACTTACAATAGACATATTTAAACTACATTTACACAATTTCGAGTTATAATACCACAATATCAGAGAGAGTAACAAAACGTGGTTCACAGATTCGAAGCGGGCAGCAGAATGAATTTGCTCCATGCGTAGGGTCGTTGTCGGACTCCCTCATATGAGCTACATTCGCTTCCTTGAGTTGCGAGATATTGACGTCCCTCACAAATCTTTTAATGTTATCACAAATCTCGTCTAATTTTTTATTTTTCTGTTTCACTATTATAAATACACTTCTTACATATACCACATTCTAAAATGTTAAATTCGAACACTTTAAAAATATTCATGTTTATAAAACTCAATGTCTGTCTAGCTATCAGTTCTTTAAAAAATCTACACCTTTTAACAGATCAGACCAAAATTTGCATGCTTATTTTAAAGGACCCGGTGGAAAACTTAATTCACATTTTCTATGTTGCAGAAACATATAAGTTAATGATTAGGATTTTTCACATGATTTAAAATTTTTCTTTATACGTAATATTATCTTGATTTGGTATGTTATCTTTCATCTGACTGGATTTCAAAAATAAAATACAGTCATACAGATCAAAACCAAAATTTAATTAGTTGCAATTTACAACACAGAAGAAAATAAATGACTCCAAACCTCTCTCCCGGATATCTCATCGGCCTGGATAAAAAAAAAATATCGTAATTATTTATAGACTTTACAAAACAATATTACCCTCTCCCCCATAAACTAATTTTTAACTTAATCCATAACCCTGTATCTGTAGCCAAGGCAACATAGGGTACTTGCCGCAAGTAATATAATAAAATCGTACTTACGTGTTCTTCTTTTTGAGCAACCTCATGGGATTCTGCAGACCATGACCGCAGTCACCACAGAGCTCGATCTGCCCCTTGACATCTCGGTTGTGGTCCAGCGTGCTTTGTGCTTGCCTAGATCTTGTAGGTCAGTCTTGATATATCCACCCACCTACGTCTCCGTATTCCATTTATTTATTTATTTTAAGGGTTCACAAACAATGAAAAACACACAACATGATATAGATAATACAATTAGCTTAAATGCTTTTCATCACTTAAATGCAAACACGACCAACATAGAGATAAAATAAAGGCTAAAACATATACAAGAATGAACAGAAAAAAATGATTTTACTGATTGACGTTGAATAAAGAGGCTAAACAGCTAATTTCACAAGTTTGGTAGTAGTTCTCTTATATTCGTGGAAACTATAATGGAATATGTCAATGAGGACGTTATGGTTATTTTCTATTTTGTCGTATGACCTCAACATTCTAGATAAAGAATTAAAGTGTGCCATATTCTTATTATAAGTTGAAAGAGGAAATGTATTATGTTTCCTAAGTCGGCGACTAGGAATATTCAAAGTCATATTTTCTATACAAAATTCTGAATCAATATTGCCATGTATTATATAATATAGGTATATAAACTCAGCAATTAGTCTTCTAACTTCCAATTTGTCTAAATGAATATATTCTAAGCGCTCTTGATAAGATACTAAAGTGCTGCCCAGATTACACTTATATTTCATAATATACGGTACAGAAACAGTACCTCTCACATAATAGTATAAACAGGATAACAAAAGAGTAGTAACATTGTATAACTTAAAATAATAGTAGAAATTGACAGTATAGCCAGTTTTTAGAAGGTTTGTACACTGATTTAAATTATAATAAAAGAGGTGTGAAATACATATTACATAAAATTAAACAAATAGGTATAATAATTAGTTTTGTGAATACATTAAGGATGTATAATGGCAGGGTGTAGAGCTTTTATTAACGCATCTCTGTGATGTGCTAAATTAAAGTTGAAAATATCCGAGATATATGCATAAGTATTTTATAACCTCGAAGGCTAGATTTTGACTCGAGTTAAAATACGAGTTAGTTCCTGAGCAAAGTAGGTACCTGAGTAGCTCTAACAGGCGCATGAAATATAAACAAACAAGAAGATCAGGGGTGTTAAAATGTGAGTTAATAATTTTGTAAATTAAAATCAATTTTTTTACTCTCCTGCTGGATAATGGCATTAAACCTGTAATTCTGTGTAGTTGATATTTTCAATTGGGATGTGGAATCAGTAGTAAATGTATCGCAGAAACTTATATTGGATATGTTCTAGTGTGTATATATGGACATTGTGATAAGGACTCCAGATATATGTTGTATTCAACTTTATTTCTAACAAGAAAACAGTAGGTAGAAAGTATTCACTTTCGGAAAGACACTTGCATAAGTGTGAGTAACAGTGCTATTACAAAAACCCGTAACATTATTTTCTTTGAGTAAATGTCAGACGCAAAAAAAAAAAAAAAATATTATTTTAGATTTTAAACCTAAAATAAGCATATGTACAAAAATTATAAAAAAACTCATTCCGTTTTCAAAATTAATATGATTACAAAATTTTTATTAAATAAAATGAAAACATTGACTGTATGCTTTTTTTAATTAACTACTATATATTTTTTTTAATATTTCGGTATATTGAAAATAAAAACTAATAAGTGAATCTTTTACCTACTATATCGCATGTCATTGGAATTAATCATTAATCTAAATATATAATTCTCTACGAAACAATGTACTTCACCAACGCTACCAGAATTCTCAAATAGTAATTAATTTATTTATTTCAACGGTTACAAAACCTATTACAGTAATTTGATGTTGTACTAATTACCTTATAATATAAAATGAGAGTAAGTAAAAGTAAACATAAGATAATAAAGATAAAATATATAGAATACAAAGTTAATATAAAATAACATAATAATGTCAAAAGTAAGCATAAAATAACAGAGATAAAAAAAAAGAATGATTATAGAGTAAATATACTATAGTATACTATAGTATACTATAGAAATATAATATAGTAATGTGATAAATGAAACACAAAAAGCATAATTCTCTTATTAAAAATGTCCATCACTAACGTTATCAAAACGCTACTCTAGATAGCGCTGTTCTTTCAGCTACAGTATGTACGTGTTACAGAGGGTATCACTCATACTAAAGCAAGTGGCTTTCATTAAGTCAACGGACCCTACAATAATTTTAATTCACTTCATTCTTGATCATATTGGTTCGTACAGGGCACTGTGTACATGCGTGTAATACCAGTGATAATAAATTCAGCGAAGTACCTAATTGGCAATGAAATATAAGTGCAACCACTTACGTGAATCTCTGCAAACCTGTGTGTAAATGTTCTAGCAAGCGATTAAAAAGTGTTTCACAGACGTGCGATTAATTTCGAAATATTGTGAATTTGTGATTTTATCACAATATTTCGTCGCTGTATATATAATTAAGCCTATGTGCCGTTTTAGTACATTCTGAGATAAACAAATGAAACTGTTTTAAAAATAATTACACAGACTAGATTTATATATATTTTTTTAAATAATTACTAGGCAGACTTGCCAAATGAACGGCAATGTTGTTTTTTAGTATATCTCTATTATTTATATGAAAAATTGACAAATTGATTAATTAATCTGAGAATGTATTAAACGGCACATAGGGTTAATTATATATACAGCGACGATTTAATAAATCGTTAATTTATTTCCGGTATTTTCCACTTGTTTCCCATACTCATGTGCTGTGATATTAATATAAATACAAATATTAATATCTGTAAAAAATGGAAGTAGTTATTGCCGAAATTTTTTTATGTACATTTTTACACATAACATTTTAATGATATTTATTCATGTACGTATTATATGTATTTATTCGTGTACCTATTATATGTATTTATTGGTGTACCTAGTATATGTATTGATTCGTGTACCTATGTATTTATTCAAATACCTTGGGGTGGAATATTTTAGTGATGGGAGACAAAAAAGTGAAATAGATAGAAAAATCGGCCTTCTACGTTTTCTACATCTACAAGAAAATCCGAGCTTAGAGTCGAGACAAAACCGATTGTTTACAAATATGTGTGCAGGTACACCCTAATATACGTACATCAAATTTGAATCCTGGCGGAGAGAGTGAGAGCAAGGATCCAGGCTGCCGAGATGAGTTTTCTATGGGGGGTAGCGGACGTCATACTGATGGACAGAGAGAGAAGTGCTGACACTCACACACTCGGCATAGAGCCCCTACCCCTACACATAGAACAATCACAAATGAGGTGGCTTGGACATGTTTTAAGAATGCCAGAAGAATGTATACCAAGAAGAATCCTTTTTGCAACCCGGAAGAAAGACTGCCATGGGTATAATGGATCTAGACTGGTTGACTCATGCGGAAGCAGCGCAAGTCAGGGGAATATGGAAGCACCTTGTCGGGTCCCCAACCCTACAAGGGCAATGCAATGAAGACAATGATGATTAATTCATGAATTTCTTATGGGCAGGTTTAATAATAATAATAATAGTTGGATAATTTATATAACGCCATTTTCGCGAGTACTGACCTAAAGGGCGCTTTACACAGAAAAGTATCTTACAAAAAACTTACTGCTAAATTTTTTTTTATTCACTATTACTTATTCACTAGGTGGCATGCAAGAAATGGAATTAACGTTTAATACTGTAATAGTTGGGAGTGCCTGGAAGAATTAGGTGTTTTCGCGGAGTGCATACTAGGAGTGGAAATATTAGCTAGTGTTATAGTGTTCTGATTGTGTGGGTTTTTAAAGTATTGTCTAAATAAATGCGTCTTTAGGGTTTGACACTGGTAACTTTATGTAAAGAAAAGAAATTGATTGATGAATAGTTTCCCTTCCCTGGCTCTCAGTCCAACTTCATACTTTCCTTGGAAACTTATACTGCACGGTCCTTCCAGTTTTATATGACCGCTTAATGTATTCAATCTACCTTTATACGGGTCTGAAAATCGTTTCAAATACGTAAGATCTGTACAGGCAAACAATTCTAGTACTGCCATCTTCACTTGACAAATATAGAACTTTTTTTTAAGTCTTTTGCATTAAGATTCTAATTATTTTTTGTTGTCTGATCTTAAGATTTATAGTTCATCTTTTAGAAACTAAATAAAAATATTTTTCAAGCAAACATATCATTAAATTAATATATTATCTTCTTCAATAACTGCAAAATGACTTTGTTAATATTATATTGTTAATATTAAAGAATAACCTTTGTATTAACCACTAATTTGTTGAATTATCAACGTTTATCAGGATACAAAGTATGAAATATCAAAAATTTTTGAATTAAATTAAATATTAATAAATAACCTGGTTATTTTTGCAAAAAGTTGTTTTTTAAATTTATTTTCACATTAAATCTTATTAATTTATTCATCACCCATAAATTAATTATTTGATTTGTTCATATCTTTACTTGAATTTTTATTTTTAGTACACGTTGTATTCATGTGAAGGGACCATTGGCTTCGAAACATGTTGATATTTCAACAAATAAGTAGCATAACACTAGGTGTATTCTTAATTAAGCTAAATATACAATTTAAAGTAAGTGTACATAACAAAGTTTATATTTTCCATCCATTTTGATGATCATGAATAATCTAGACAATTTTAAAACAAAACCCATCAATTGTGGTATAATATTATATCTTTGCCACGTTGCATGGTAAAAATTAGTAAATGATATACAAGAGTCTCATAAATATCATATCAGTGTAATCGAAAGTGACTGATAATAATGATGATTATATAATAGAAATAATAACCAAAATATGCTTAACATTGTTTATTAATATAAATAAAAAAAATATAAAGATAAATATGTTCTGAGAACCTGAATTTGGCCTCCAGAGTCATGATAAATTAATTAAGCTAATTAATGGAAATCTCACAGAAAAGAAGCGATTTATATAAAAAAAAGTAACGTCTGGTGTAATATAAAATATAATTAATATGAAGTATAAGATAAAATTTAGTGAAAATTAAGTAAAAATATTAAAGATTATGTTTCCTATGCATTTTGATGATCAATATTATATCATTTCTTTATATATTTATGAACTTTGTACCTACTATCACATTAAATGTTGGGTATCAATCGTTTTGAAAAGTAAATATTTATAAATTTGAATGACTTTTATCACTGTAACCAACCGCGCAGATATTTGAAATAAAAAAATCGATCTGAAAATAAACGAAATTTTAAATAATATAATTTGTAATCTATACTAATATAAAAAGAGTTAAAATAGTATAAAATTTGTAAATTTGTTAGTTTGGATGTAGGAGGTAGGTAATGTTTGAAAATATAAATATGATTTTAAAAATTCTTCAACATTCAGAATGGACTTTTAGAATGGACATAAGTTATATATTATCCCGTTAAAGTAAAATAAATTTTCATGGTGACCTATTTTACAACTAAAGTCGACGAAAAAATGGTCGACCGATTGGGTCCTTCAACTGTTCTATAGTTTCTTTAGAGAAGTTGAAGAACTCAAAATGTTCTATAAAAAAAGCCGGCGATGACATAATATATCTATATATTAAGGTAAATACACAAATTAATAAAATATTACGAAAAATCTACGCCTACTGCGAAGCCGCGCGGGCACAGTCGTCTAAAATAAAACACGCTTTTGTACAGAATATATATATTATTTTTTACTGCCACAAACTAAAAGCAATCACTTTATATGCTTATGCCAATAAAATAATGCGTAAGCATTTCAAATATTTTTTTTAATTAGTTGAAAATTCAGTCGCTCTGAAAAATCAGTTTCATTAAACTAGTTTTTCAGAGCGACTGTTGGTTTGCAGGTTGGTTATATAATGATCGAAAGATTTATGGCTGACAGACAAGAAAAACTAAATAAACGCACTATAAAACTAAAATATGTATATTTGAGATATTGATATATGGAGGGTATAAACATACTATCAAATATAGAGGGATAGAAGGTCGCACTCTTTTATAATATTTATATTATTTTTTAAAATATTTATAAACCTCAGGTAAATATTAAAATCAATAATTTAATCCGTATTTCAAAGGAAAATTTACTTCGATGTAATGAAGCAATATCTTTCAAGTATTTATAACTAAAAATTAATAATGTCCACATCTGTAAGCCATAATTATTTCTTTATAAAATTTATTTGTATTTAATAAATAATAAAAATATCTTTTAGGGTTCTAAAAAATATAGGTACATTTTAAAAAGTAACACAAATTCATGACAAGTAAAAATAATTATTATCAATAACAATCAATAAGTATATCGCAAGAACAAGATCAAGTAGCAGCATCAATAATAATTTATAGCATGAATGTATAATTTAAGCATTCAGAAAGTAAATATACAGTAAGTATTAGTAATATAATGCTTGGGTACCTATATACAAAAGAACACTTTTTATACCATTTTTTTTTCGATATATATATATTTTTTGTTTAATTTATTTTTTGATGTTTTATTGATAGAAAGTCGAGACAAGCTTTAAACCGTAACACAAACATTTATTCTAACCATTACCGAAGTTAACTTTTCACTCACACTGTGAAATAGTGTTGGAGAATTGTGGACCGAAAAAACAAACAGTTGTCAGTAAGAAAAACTTTCGCCTCCCGCACTGAAAACTTTTCCAATCTTGGGACAGACTTGGCGGTCCTGAAAAGATGAAATCGACTGTCGCTACTTCAAGACTTGGAGCCCAGAGGTTGGGAATATTTCATGTTATTTATTTACTAACGACAGGAAACACGGATATGTAATGTAATATGCAATTCCTCGATTATCGGTGAGGTCGTGATAAAATCTAGGTGATCCACAAATACATGAAGGGTAAAACTATGTAATAAATATACTTGAGTTTTATTACGCGTTATACTAGGCACTTAGTTTCATGACAGAACCTCTTATCGACTAGTGAAGTATTAAATAAAGTACATGCAAATATAGAACACATGCTTTTGTTGGAAATATTTATTAATTAGGTACCGAAAAATGAGCCGGAGTTAGTGCATACTGCAAACTCAAGTGTTATAATAATCGATTGTCAATTCGAGTTATATAACAAGGTTTTTTGTTATATACGTTTTGAAGATCATAAATCTCTACATAGCGAACGTCGATCTTATCAATTATATAAAATCTATATGACTGTAACAGATTAATTGTATTGAGAGATATAGATGATGAAGGTGCGTATTTGTACCACGGGAGATCATGTCATCTGTTAGAAATATGATCACCTATTACATTCATGCTAATAAAAACCAATACAGTGCAGTGACTAAGTGTGTGTGACAAGAGGAAGTGATGAATGCGTGGAGAGATGGATACAGGATGACCAGATATATTCACGGTTTTAAGGCGTTAGTTTCCTTGAAGGTACAGTTTTACAATTGAATAGGTTCGCCGAGTACAATAGATAAAGTGACCGGGCCTGGCGACGTTCGGAGAGAGAGTGGTGGTAGCGGCGTGGTGCGCGGCCGGGATTTCTATTGGTCGCTTGCTGGTGCCCGTATCGAGCTCCCGATTGGTTAACCACAAACCACAGCTCTCGACCCATCACATGACTTTCTCCACCTGTTTTTGTAATGTGTTTTAATTCAGCAACTCGGCCTCATGGCCTGTAGATGCGTGAAAAAATATTTTATGAAGAAAACAATCTAAAAAAATTGCATCAAATTATTAGTAATTGGTTTCAAAACTAAGCACCATAATTTCGGGAACAGGAAACATGGAATCACCATATTTCCTCGCTCCTGGGCCTCTCATTCATTTCCTTCTATTGATGTTGCAGGATTTGTCGTTGATGTATAAACACTGCGCAATATATTAGACCGTGAATGAATGAATAGCGGTACGGTGGGGAGAAGACAGGGAAGGAGTAGAAACATAAATCATTTCTTTCAACCTGTATATTAGAACAAATACCAAATAGTGATTTGAGGTATATTAATTTAAATATGTTAGAAATCTATTAGGCAATGAACAGATACAATTGTTTAACCAATCATCAATAAATTCAATCTTCATCCCATCAATTGAATTCATTAAATATTTAATGTATGAAACAGTTAGCGTGAATTTGCCCTGACGGGCAGAACAAATACCAAATAGTGATTTGAGGTATATTAATTTAAATATGTTAGAAATCTATTAGGCAATGAACAGATAAAATTGTTTAACCAATCATCAATAAATTCAATCTTCATCCCATCAATTAAATTCATTAAATATTTAATGTATGGAATAGTTAGCGTGAGTTTGCTCTGACGAGTAATTAAAACCGGTTTACGTTAAAGATAATAAATACTGCTTGCACAAAATATTTTTTTTACGGGAAAAATAAACTTAAATTAATATTTCGAATAAAATGTTTTATATTCAAATTTATTAAGAGATATTTTTGCACATATTGCTCACTTGCAATTTACATTTAACAAATCAGATAACTAGTCCTATTTTTGGAGTAGCATTCAGAGTTTAAATAAGTATAAACAATTAACAATTATATGTTCATTGGTTTATTTTCTTTTGCTATAATATTGGCTAGTTAAACCGTTCCTCTCCAGTGCTATTTTATGTGAATTATGTGAATTCTGTAATTATAATATGAATACGCGGCAATTACATAGGTAAGTACTGACAAAACGTTAACTGTCATTGTTGAAGCTTTTGCCTATACAAGGCAATTACACATGTACTGACGAAACAATAACTGTGATTGTAGTAGTTTTTGCACGCTCTCACATATATAGCTGTTCAACCTTTAGAAGCAATATTGGTATACCAAACAATACTGCTTGACCCAGAATAAGTTTCTGTCTATTCTGGGTCATTGTATATGGTATATTGAACTGTCTATGATGCACTTTTGAAATTATAAATGTGAATACTTATTATGAAGATAGGTATTAACTGGATAATACCTTCTCCCCTCCAGTGCCGCAAACTGACAAGACATTTTTTCTGGTTTGTGACTTCTGGGGTATTATGCCGTGATATAACGACTTTCTATATATATAACGACGATCCCGTTGCAGGGTCCATCATCAGGGCTGATGTGTTATTGTGAGTGTTGGTGTTGTGGTTAAGTACTGGCTTGCAATACCTTGTCGAAGGGACTGCTCATATTCCTATCATCATCGGTGTGTGAAGTATATATGAAAAGGTGTTGATATAGTGTCAACCTTGAGGACATTCGTATCGATTGGAGAAAAAAGAAACCAAACCTAGCTTCCTGTTCGTTCCTCTATTTATATATAGTCCATGCAGTTTCGTTCCGTTTACCCCCATCTCTTTTCTTTCATTTCCGCCAATATAGGCCCTTGCTTGTGAATTTTATATGAAAAGCGATGCAACGCGGCAGTTCGTTTCAAACTTGCCACTTTCAATTATTTTATTCGTCCTCTTTAAAAACGAAAGCCTTAATTCGTGAAGGAAAAAGTCTCGCAGTAAAGTGGGGTCATTTTAACTTTGTACTCAGGAGTTAAGAGCTAACCGGCGATAATTCCAAACATTTCGCCAACTTTCTTTGTCCCTTCTGTTGCTTGGGCCATCAGCAAAATAAACTACCACAAAAGAATACATTTTAGAGGAAGGAGATAACGCATTTACCGGGAAGAGATTTCTCCGCTTGACAATATATATTTTCTTGCAGAATAAAGTATTTTTAATGCTATTTATTTATATAAGTAGTAAATTATTTCAAATAGTAAATTATTTCAAAACCTCTACTAGACTTTTGGTCTCATCTTGAAAATTTCACTTGCATACATAGTTTAAACAATAAGCAAAATATTATAAAACCTTACAGCACGAGTTCATTTTTACTCCCTTTATATTAAATCGTGGCGTCTGCTTGCTTGCTTGCTTGCCGGGTGAAAAAACTTTGGATCGATTTCAACCCTTTTTCCATAGTCCAATCGAGCTGAAACTTGGCAAGTAGACTCGTGGCGACGATCAAGAAGATCTATCAAATTTTCGTTAAAAAAAAAAAAAAAATATAGTATAATTCGGATTTTTAGAAATTTTATTGGTTTTTTCAAATTGGAATCATTAGAAAAGTTTGATTACTAGCATAGCGGCCCGATAACGTCGCGGAATATTTTCTAAATTTGAATTGCTCCGTCGGTACGCATAATAGGTACTTCACTACGAATGTCGAAAATCTAAATTGACTGACAAATGCTTTTAGAATTTAATCTTCAAAGCATGAAGTGTTTTATCAAAGCTCAAAACATCTGACATTTTAGAAATATATTAAATTACTGTAAGTTTCGTGTTATGTTATATGTTTTAATTCGTCTTTAATTGTTGTTATATTTTCCAAAGAAAGGGAGTATAATAAAAACTTGGTTTTTATGGGTTACTTTTTTACTCCCTTTCTTTTAATTCGTAGCGTCTGCTTGTCTACTTGTCGTCTTGTCTGCTTATCTGACAAAAAAACTTTGGATCGATTTTTAACCCTTTTCCCATGATCCAATCGAGCTGAAACTTTGCAAGCAGACTCGTGGCGACAATCAAGACGATAAAAACTTTCGTTAAAAAAAAAAAAATTTTTGGATTTTTCAAATTTTGAATGGTTTTTTCATACAACTTATTAAGTTGTACGAAAATATTTCATACAAATTATTAAGTTGTATGAAAATATCTCAACGCGTCTGGTAGACGCGAAACCTGATTATAGTATAATTTTGCATTTTTGGAAATTTTTTATTACTCCCTTTCGTAGCGTCGCCCGACCGAAGCCCAACGCGTAGGTTAAGCGGAAAAAAATGTTTCAACTAGTAAGTGAGAAAGGGAGTATAATAAAAACTTGGTTTTTATGGGTTATTTTTTTTAAATAAATTAACGTTCAATAATAAGCAATCAATTATAACAATATCTAAAATACTCTCCGAAGATTAAAAAAATTATATGAAAAATAAGCCATCAATTTAATTTTTATTTTTAATTAATTAATAAATTATTACTATTATAAAATAAATGTCGCTTTTAGTACGTCAGTCACACTTTAATAACTGTGGAACTGCCCGTTATTCGGCCAATCAGGCGCAAGATGCGGGCAACGCGTCCGTGCTGCCTCCCGCTCGCCACAGCGACGACCATTATGTAGACGATCGTTGCAACCACCACAAGTAATACTCCCGTTTGCAAATACAGCCTGTTGTAATTATTGTGAATGTGTGTAATACTCACAAACAGTGATTCTTATTTACACCCTGTATTACCATGCTCTATTTTATTAACTCTGTTATACACATTCTTTCACACTATCAAATTCGTGACACACGCTAAATACACACTGAACACGAAAGAATTCTTCCAGGTGGGTTGGAATTCGTGTCTCAACACAACCAACCCGCTAAGTAACGTAATGAACTAACTGACAACCGTTATTGTATTAAGAGTAATCGGTTCTACCAGTAATTGACAATTAATATTTGAGGTTTAGTTTTGAGTGTATCACCGATTACCCTCCAAATTACGAATCAGTGAGAGGTGTACAAAAAGAAACGCCACTATTCAATTGACGAAAATGTCGTGTGACTTGTTTGAAAATTACTATCTGGCAGAGATAACTGTCCTTGAAAATATTTTTGTATGTGTTAGATTTTTTTTTTGAAAAGATTATAGATTTTAAAATCTTTCTGGCTTTAAAATCAGTTCCCAAATAAATCAGTTTTAAATAAAAATTAATTTCATCAAATGTTTTTGTTAAGATAATACGAAGCAACGTGAGCTCCATCTATATCAAATAGTGTGTATACTTCTATGGTCAGCCGCCATTTTTTATAATCACCATTTTGTGTGTCGCGGCTCGAGCTCTGAGCAATAACATTGTCTCCCGATATATTTGATTAATATAAATAAATTCATTGCTTCAAAGGACTGTTGTTATTCATAACCCTTCAGGTTATGGGTCCAGTGAGTGAAATATGAACAATTTCGTGAAAAATTAGTGGGATTTGCAGTGTTATAAGCGAGAACAGTTTTGCGTAAAAAAAAGGAGGTTATAAACGCGCCTTAACGTAAGTGAGCACGTTAAGGTGACGCGGACTTGGAAGTTACGTTCCGTTAATATAAATAAATTCATTGCTTTAAAGGACTGTTGTTATTCATAACCCTTCAGTTTTTGGCGATTTTGTTTTTATACCCTTCATGTAAATTTTATTATTACATTGCTAGGCTTTGAATTTTTACAAAGTTAATAAACTTTTTGAAGTTGTCTTCTTTTAGCGTTTTGAGGGTTAAATGTTTATTGTAACGTAAGATAATTTGGTAATGCATATAGCGGGAAGCAGCGTGTAGCGAAAATGCGAGACCACGAAACCAAAAAAAAAGTGTTCTAGTAATATCTAAATATAATTATTTCGTTCAAATTCACGACTAAGAAACAAAATTATACGTCGGGAGAAAGACTCGAACCTCAGACGCGCAGACGACAAAGCGATAACAAAGCGACATAGTCACCACCGCTTCTCCCTGGCCCGTCAAAACTATACTATACTTACACATTGTAAGATAAGGTCTCAGCTTAGGCGCGAACCACTAATTTAAGAAAGTTTTTTTTGCACCAATTATTTTAAATATTCGAGGTTATATTTATGTAAGTATGAGTTTAAATTCTTTTCCCGCAACTATATAAAATAATCGACAAAAATCAATGTGGATTTGTACTACTCAATACTTTTAGCGTCATTAATGTACCATTTTGTCTTCATTATAATTTTTTTGTATAACTTCTAACGCGCGTCCATAGGTAAATGCATGATTTTTGTTTCGAAAAGCGACGAGTTTTGCACTCGGGCGGCGATTGTTCCACCTCTGTAATCTAATTATCCGCGTAATTCAATTTAAAAATTAACAGTTCACCATTCCGTCACCGGCTGTCACCTCGCCACGAATAATAGCCAATAAGTTAATCAAGGACAAGATATTTAAAATTTTCGACAAAATTACAAGACAATGAAGAGCGTTCGAACAAATTTACCCCGCAGCCAGTTATTCGGAAGTTTGGCCGGAGGGGATGAAGGAGTTCGTTAGCATAATAATATTATTTATTTAATGTCTTTACATTGAAACAAAGGTCTCTCTTATTACTTTTAATGATATTTCATATTTACCTAGCATTGTTTATTTTAACAAAATGAAGAGATAATAATTCCACATTACTGCTATTTGAGAGATCTCGCTCGCTGGCTTAGAACTGAGAAGTGGATAGATGATAAATTATTAAAATATAAACCAACAGTGGGTCTGTCGCCAGGCGTAATTTGCACGCATCGTCATGCAACGGGTAACCTAGTAAATTATTAAAGTAGAATGACTGTATATTACACTTTCAACTAGATGTGAAATGCAAAAGGGCATGTTACGCGTATTTTTACTTAATTTATATTAACTCGTGGCGTCTGCTTGCTTGCTTGCTTGTCGGCTTGCCGTAAAAAAAACTTTGGATTGATTTTTGACCCTTTTCCCGTGATCCAATCGAGCTGAAACTTGGCAAGTAGACTCGTGGTGACGATCAAAAAGATCTGTCAAAAAAAAAAAATTATAGTATATTTTTTGATTTTTAGAAATTTTATTGGTTCTTTCAAATTGGAATCATTAGAAAACTTTGAATACGGCGGCCCGATAACGTCGCGGAATATTTTCTAAATTTGAATTACTGTATTTATTTTTATGCATAATAGGTACTTCACTACGAAAGTCGAAAATTTATATTGACTGACACATGTTTTTAGAATTTAATCTTCAAAGCATGAGGTGTCTTATCAAAGCTCAAAACATCTGACATTTTAGAAATATATTAAATTACTGGAAGATTAGTGTTATGTTATATGTTTTAATTCGTCTTTAATTGTTGTTATATTTTACAAAGAAAGGCAGTTTAATAAAAACTTGGTTTTTATGGGTTACTTTTTTACTTCAATTTAGCAGGTACAATTAAAAACAGGTTCCGAAAACAATATAATTGCCCATATTTTATAATTTTTGGTTTGTGGTTTACCATGAAGAAGGAATGCTTTTATGGGTTAGTTTTTTTTATTGATACTTCTTTTTCTTTTTTCGTATGATGGGGATCGGAGGTACACGTCGAAGTTTATGAGCCAGTCTAGGGCTTAAGGAGTCACTATGTGGACCTCATCTATTCCGCCGGGAAATGCGTGGAGCGGACATTTGTTGACCACAGATATGTTTGGTGGTCTGCCCTGCACCGTATTCAAACATCGCAGACTCTTTAAGATGCCACCTGTGCATCATGAGGGCACAGCAGCTATTGGAGCACCTTATTCTGTTGACGGAGGACCAGAGCTTACGTGGTAGTGAGAACCCAGGTTGTCTCTCAGTGAGGTTATATCTGAGACGTGCATCTCTCACATTGGACAATTGCCACTCGAGTTTCCATCTCTTCTCTGGAGTGAGAGCTAACTGGAAGAGCCTCTCTCCCATCCAGAAGGGTTTGCAGGGTTTTCAGAAGGGTTTCAGCGGTATTTATTGACACTTATCAAGGTACCTATGGTCAAGTAATCGTGGCATTTGGAGGCAAATGAAACACTAAGAATTATTGATACCCTTTACTAAATTAATATTATATAATAACCAAATTAATTAATCAATTAGAAAGACATACAGAAAAATCTAATTCACGAAAAAATATAAGGTTACTACTGGGATTCGAACCCAGGTCACCTCCTTTCCGGGGCCGGTGCTCTGACCACTAAGCTATAGCAACCCTCTATGTTTCCGTGAATATATCGACCTTATGTGTAGTTCTTATTTTTATTAATTGATTAATTTTTTTTTATTTTTGTCCATAGAGCAATCCACTTTTTTGATACGGTAGTTGAAATTACTTTGCAATGCCACCGCTAGATGGACGCCATGATTAATAGAATAATTCATTTTTATTTGGACATACATTTATACAACATATATTATATATTCAAGAACAAATATGAATGTGTTCTTGAATATATAATATTATATTATAAGTCACTGGATACGAACTAAAACGGAGCGCCGTTCTTTAATTCAGATAAATTGTCACTAAAATAATTCACGTTACTAGATTCTTCGCTTGATTTTTTGTCTCGCTAGTTCGCGTATTTGTCTATCGCAATTTCGCACGTAATCACTCACTCGAGCCGTATGTCTGTCGCTTGTTTTTTTTTGTCTCTGTCTTTTTGTATTTTACCAACTAACACGGTTCGCCTTTCAGTGGTGTTAGCCCGCTTAGTCAGAGTTAATTAACTCGCGTGCTCGCTTGCATCTCTTCTTCTCAATTCATGTGGACCATTCGAGAGACCACCGTGTCATGTCCATTCTCCTCCACCGTGACTGAAATGCTAATTCTCCTGTGCGGGTTCGTCAAAGACAAAATAGAAAGGCCGCAGAAAGGGACCAAAATAACTAGGTCTTTTTTACAAATAGATAACTTTTAAATTATTTTTCATGTGAGTATTAATTATTTATTCATCTCCTATAAATAT
Organism: Agrypnia vestita; assembly: GCA_016648135.1. NCBI lineage: Eukaryota > Metazoa > Arthropoda > Insecta > Trichoptera > Phryganeidae > Agrypnia > Agrypnia vestita. Next base: position 17,220 of record JADDOH010006990.1, on the reverse strand, counting down.
AATTTTTATTTTATTACGTCCATACTTAGATTTTTTATTTTAAATTTTTAGTGTACATTATATCCTAATGAAGAGATCACTACCGTTAAGGCAGCGTTCGTAAAATAGCATTTTTCGACCTATTTTTCGTCTACTTACGTTCCAAAGTTTGTCTCTACAAAGTCCTTTCATTTTAACGCGATAATATATAGCCTTTTTCCACCCTGAAAGACCATTCCAAATACTGGTGAAAAAAAATTGTAATCAGATGAGTAGTTTCGGAGATTACCTCCTACATCCAACTAACAAACTTTGCTTCTTTTTAATATTAGTGTAGATTTCAACGTAACTTTTTGCTCTTGTTGAAGAAAAATTTTTTTATTTATTAAACAAAGTTCTATTCAACTTTAGCCTATATCTTATTGCTGGCTCGTCTCTTTTAAGGTTCTAGCAATATTGCGCATGTTTTCTTTGTAGTGCGATTTAATTTGGTTGATATCTAGATGAAATCTCCTACCATGGTCATCGCTCTTATTACCAAGATTTTCTGGGAAAAATCTAGATGTGAATGGAAGAAATGCATCTTAAGAACATTTTTTGTTCCCAAATCTTCGTAAATTTGTCAAGTATATGTTTATAAAACGCCTTGTTAAAAGAGCATTGTTTCAAAGTGACTTCATAAATTAGTAATGCAAAGATATACATATAAGGGGCTGTGAAGTGGGACCCAACACAGACACAGGGATGTTCTACGAGCAAATGCTCCCGTATCGACCGTACACTTTTGCCATCCAGTTTGTAATTGTTTAAATGCTGAAGCGGTCTCCTAGCTAAGCTGTTAATGATGCAAAAGCAGTCGTGTGACGCGGCGAGGAAACTGCACTAACCACCTCGCCGTCTTTGGGGTGCGTTGTGAATATAATTTATTCAATGAAAATAGCATACATAAAAATAAAATCACAAGTAAATAACAAAATATAACCGCAACAAATAAGGATAAATATATTGATACGATAGTCTAAAATAAAATTAAATACACATAATCAAAGTCTTTGAACATTCTACGTGAATGTCGGATTCACTAAACTATTCTGGAATATTCCAGAATCAACGGATAATTAAAAAACGCAAAGGGCTACTGTGTAGCGCAGATTTGTCATTTTGTAGACGAAAAAGCAAACGAATACCACGAAAAAGTAACAGAAAAGAGTAAAGCGAAATACGTGAGTACCTCCAGGCAAGCGAGAAGTTTTCAAGTGTTCCATTGGTGAGTGACAATTCGTGCGAATTACGACACGAACCTGTGTGGAATATTTTAATGGCAATTAGTGTGAATTAAAGAACGGTGCTCCGATAAAATTCGTTTCAAGAGACTTCATGTAGTAAATGAAGGTTAAAATAGTTTTAAGTGTTAAATTTGCCTACCGTAGACACGAATCGATGACAATATGCTTATTTGGGAGTCGAACATACAATTTAAAAAATTGTAATTCTGATGGCGTATTCAGATCAAGCAGATAAAATTATGAATCAGTGAGAATTGTTTATGTTACAAAATCTTTGTCTATCGGTTTATTTTTAATAAAAAATAAACTGTATTCTCACATTTATACTCAAACTATGTAAATACCAGGGTGGGTGCAGTGGGAATGTTGAAGCATGACTTTTTTGTAAAAAAAAAATAGAAATAAAATATTTATGCTACAAATTTTTATGATATATCGAAATATGAACGCTGTGATATTAATTGTGATAGAAATATTACGAAGTATATGCTGTAAAACGATTTTTTTTCCAAATAATTGGTTACGTAAAAGTCATGCTGCGATGTTCCCACTGCACGCCCCTGGTATATACATATTTTTCCTTCCTTTCAACCGAAAATCGAAATTATGTCACTGTCACATAAACTGCTGGGCCAACTATCTACTAATTAGCGTTCGGAAATAATTAGTACCGCAAATTAATATTCCATATTTTTATAAAAAATGCTCTTTTTTTTCAATAGCTAGTGTAATCATTAGATAACATTCCACACTCTTCCACTGCTACCACCAGGTAAGGACGATTTGAACCTGCTTCCTGCAGTTCTTATTTTTCTTACATTTTCCTCTTCTTCTTACTTTTCCCACTATACAAAGTTAGTTATGCATTTTACATATTGACGAAGAATTCAATGTTTGAGAGATATTAAAAAAACTTAAAATATATTTAAATTTAATTTAATACTTTTTTTCATATAACTTTTTGAGAACATTTTATTAAACTAACGAACAAAAAAATTGAAAGAATGCTACTTAAATAAAATTAACTTGATTTGAACCGCTTTATTTTTGGCAACACCAGCCGGTTTCGGAAACGGCGTTCCTTCTTCAGGGTAAACTACAAACCAAAAATTACAAAATATGGGCAATTATGGAAAACAAGTGAATTTTTGTGTTTAATTAAATTTAGTTCGATTCCTGGTGAGTTCACAATAAATCTGATTTTAAATGTCTTTTTTTTGTCTTTTTAGCTTCAACAGTCAAGGAGGCCCAATTACAGAAGCGAAATACATCACAAAACACCCAGGCTTGAGTAAGTCACACAGATTAAATTGTGATCTCACCGGGAATCGAACCCGATTCAATCAATCAATCATGTTATTAGGTTATTATGTGTTTGGCTTCTGTTATTAGGTCTCTTGACCTATTGAAGCGAAAAATTTTAAATTAAAAAAATTTAATGATATTGAATATCAACAAAGTAATAAGCCAATTACAGTAGGATAAAATCAATTCATCCAATTTATGAAATAATTTTGTTGAATAAATTTAATTTTATTACTAAAATTTGTAAAATAAACAGAATTTCTCGAACATTCAAAAATTACTGTGAACGTTTTCATTTCGGTCCAATTTACAATGTCCTCCCATCACAAAACACATTTCTTTCCGCTTCCCTTTGCGGCCTAAAGCTATTTCCGGTGAGCGTTTGCCGCGCGAGATGCGCATTTCCGGCTAGGGGGCGGGAATCCAATTTTTTCATCATAAACAGAGCCGAGGAAATTTGTATTCATGAGAAATGTCAACAATGGGATGATGAGTGATAAAGAAATATTTAGGCAACAATTTGCGGGACTTAAGTGTTGGGATTCTGTCGAAATTAATTTTCGTCCCAGAGTAAGGTACCACCAAACAAAAATAAACGGTTTTTGTCTTATTATAGCAAGTGAAATTATCTCGTAATGAGACACTATGAGAATAATTTAGTAAGTTTTAATCTTCGAGACCATTTTAAGTCGTTTCTCATACAAATTTTAATATTATTAAATTAATATCCTCACAGGACTATATTTCTGCTTTAATTATGAGTCGAAAATGTTCAAGCAGCCATGACCTAATATCAATAGTTATTGAGTTATGCGACATCTAAGTTGGCATTTTTTTTTCAATATTTATTATTTTTTTCAATACCAATTTTTTGTATAAGTAACTTATATCGAATATGAAAATTTATTTCCTTTAATACAAGACAAATAATAAATATTCCAATAACAATTAGAATTTCTGTAGGGTTTTTATCATTTTATTCAATTTGTATTGAAATGACCATGACCTAATATTAATAGTTAAGTATGCAGATATGCGTTTTTTTCAATATTTTTGACATATTTTTTCGAAAACGTTGGACTACCGTTAGTTACCGAATATGTAAAATTCATTTCCCTTTAATACAAGTCAAATAAAACAATAAAAACCTTCGATTTTCAGCAAGGTTTTTATCATTTTATTTCACTTGTATAGTAACGAATGAATTTTTCGTAATCGGCATACAATACTGTAATGATATTCCAACGTTTTGTAAAAAATAAGTTTGAAATATTAAAAAAAAGTGCTAACTTGCATAACTCCATAAATATTGATATTAGGTCATGGCTGCTTTAACATTTTCGACTCATAATCAAGGCAAAAATACAGTTCTAAGAGGTTATTAATGTTTTCCAAATAACACTGTATATCTTTGTAATACAGAATTTTTCAACTGTTTTTAAAATGCAAAAATATTTTAATATGAACTAATTTCTTTAATTAAAATTCGTTTTCATACCATTCCAGGCCCGTGTCTGTAGAATGAGATACATTGAGTTTAATCTCAGTAATATGTATACGTGTGGAAATTTTCGGTCTGGAGATTAACTCGGAGATCAAATTGAGTACGGTAATAAGAGATAAAAACTAAAAATCCGTATACAAGACGTTCTCTTTGACAGCAACAGAGAATATATGTAGGTACGCATAAACATCACCAGAATTAAAGGCATCTTAGAGAGTAAATTCAGTAGTACTCGGCCTATTCTAAAATGTAATCCCAAAACCATGCAGCATCACTAATCCTATTTAGATACAACATTTTAAAATGAACTCTCATTTAATAATAAATAATATAAATAAATATTTTTAAAAAGTCATATTAAGGAAATGACAACATTATTTATACATGTGATATTTCATGAAAAAATTTATTATATTTAACAGTTAGCTGCTCGTAACCGGCATTACACGGGTTTAAAATAAATTTGTGGGGGGAAACAAAGGTTCGATTCGAACGGTATAGATTTGCATCGAAAATATATCGGTGTGAGAGGAAAGGATAACATTGGAGGGAGGAAATGTCACCTATGTTACCCTCTGGGTCCTAAAGAATAAGTTTTCAAATTTTGAGTCCGATCGGTTGAATGATACATATTTGCATCGAAAATATATCAGGGGGAGGGGAAGAGGTAAAAAAATAGGGGGGAAATGTCCCCTATGTTACCTGCCGGGTCCTTAAGCATAAGTTTACAAAATTTGAATGGAATCGGACAAACGGTATAGATTTGTATAGAGAACAGACAGACAGAAATTGAGTTTTATAGGTATAGGTTTACAAATACTCGTTGTTTGAAAAATTTGTATCCTTTAAAATTATGTTGCGTTGTTTCTCCCTTGAGAACGTGAATTACTCATTAAGCGGAGAAAAACATATAGTCACTTGAATTATTTTTGTAATAACCTGTTAATAATTTTATTATTTGCAAAATAAGTAAAATAAATTGGTTGAGTGAATGGGCCATAATCTCGGTACCCAAAATACCGCCCGCCATGTTCCAAAGTTCCAACTATACACACATATTCTATTATTATATTATTTCATTGTATGGTGACTGCAAAGGGAAGCGATGGCAACTGCGGGGAAGGGTTGGTGAGGTTGTAAAATGAAAGATGTGTTACCGATTGCAGGTTCAACTGCTTGAGACTGAGAACACTCGCGGTAGGCCGATCCGCCCGAGACGAGAGCGTAGCAAGGCTAGCGGTCAGCCTGTCGCAGAGACTTGATGATGAGATGACGATGTACTTGATGATGTGTGACGGCATCAGCCCTGATGATGGACCCTCCAATGGGATCCGAAATGTTGGACAGAGAGGTCACATATACACGGCAGATTATCCCAGAAAACTATACACAGAAGATTCCGAACGGCCGTGAAAACCTAAGGACATTTTTTTTGACGATCTAGTATCCTTTTTCGGGTTCCAGGTTCTATTTATACTCCTTATGCAATTAGATAAGGTCACCAAAGCGTTTACTTGCATTTTGATCGATGCAAAATTCTGTGCCAAATCTATTTGCTTAATCGATTGACCCGCCTCAGCGAAATTATCGTAACAACAAACAAAAATATCTTATTTAATTTTATTAACGAAACACTTTTGCAACACTAAATTTCTCAGGTTTGCACGACACCGAAATCATTTTGAGTCAGATGAATCATCTCCATAAAAAGTTAACTATGCTATTCTGAAAATAGCAATATTGGGATGTCAGATCTTTTGAAGATTTTGACAGGTATGTTTAAAATTGCATTGCCGCCAATTTCGAAGTTTTAATTTGAGATGTTTGAAATTAATGAGTTCATTCAATCAAAAAGCTTTGAAACGTAAACAAACGTTAAGTTATTCACAATTACGAATAAAAAGCTTTCTAATTGATTGAATTCGTTAATTTCAAATCTGTTAAAAAAAGTCGTCACAATATTATACAATAACTGTCAAGATACAGAGATAGAAATATTGCTTAGTTCATAATACAGATGAATGTTATTTAAAGTAATTTTGAGAGTTATTATTAGTGTACTTATTTGTACTGATGTTATGTTAACAGGTTTGTATATCTTATGTAATAATTTAGTTCTGACTGTCATGATTTTGCCTTGCACCAGAATAATCAGCACGTTTTCTTTATTTCAGTATAAAAAAATTCTCTCATCGTTTTCTTTACAATAAAACTGTAAATTTTATTTAAAATTACAGTTAACGCAAATAACTTACCGTTTTCTAAAAAATAATTTTTATCTTAATGTGAATGAAATTTCCTTTAATAAAAAAACATTTCTCTGTAAGTAAACCAATGAATTCCGTAAGGAGTTCTAATTAAACAAAGTGTCTTCATCCCCAAGTTGAACCGCTTTCGAAATCAGCGGACAAACTTGGAAGCATCGTGTATAAAAGGGTCCATGACAGTGGTAAAATGGATATATTCTACGTTTAAATGCTGTATGGGGTAGGTTTCCAGTAGTTCTCCTTTGAAACTAATTCATAATTCGACGGTCGGTTTAATTGGGGTGGGATTAACACGTTGGAGGCTAGGGATGTCGGGAATTCGATAGTATCAAGGTCGCATTATAATAAATTATTATACCGCAGCTGTTCACTTAATTTATGATGGAAGTATATTTCAAACATAGTATAACGGGGACCCTTCATAAATTATTTAAAGTATTATTTATTTGTAATGGAAAGATCCTCTAGTAAAGTAGGCCTCTATGATGATTATTGATCGGAATTATAACAATAGACCAGACGTAATCTTAATAGTCAATTATTAAGAGAACCTTGGTACCTTTTCCATAGTGTAACGTGGTTATTAAATCTAAAACATTGAAGGATGCGAACCGAAATTAAAAGCAAGAGTGTCATGACGCGACCAAAGATTGACAAACAACATAAAATTTGGCAAGACAAAGCTGTCACCAGGTTCATTAACCTTTTCCCTCCGGTGCTATGGACTGAATATCTCTGTAAAAGTACAAGTACAGGTTTTATTTGTACGATATTTATGCGATATATATCACTTTATTTATAGTTAATTATAAGGAGAACCTTGGTACCTTGTCCATAGTGTAACATGGTTTTTCAATCTAAGACATTGAAGGATGCGAGCCGATTTTAAAAGCAAGAGTGTCATGACGCGATCAAAGATTGATAAACAACATTAAATTTGGGAAGACAGAGGTATCACTAGGTCCATTAACCTTTTCTCTCCGGTGCTATAGACTGAATATCTCTGTAAAAGTACAAGTACAGGATTTATTTACACGATATTTTTCCGTGATATATATCACTTTACTTATATATTTTTTATTGAATGCATAAATATTTATGTATTTAATAAAATAATAAATTACCGGACACTACAAAATCAAATGTTTTTATTGAAACTGACGTTAATTTGTCAATCCATGCATGTATGTATTATAGAGAGTAGTGGTGCGTGGAGCGCTGTTCTACGCAGAGCGCGTTGCGCAGTGCGTAGTGCGCAGGAAGTCAGATTCGGCAGCCTGTCGAGTTCTTCAATTGTCAAAACCATCGAACTAATCAATTTAAACTTAAAACAATTAGAAGATTTTTTCCCAGGTTACGTAACAACTGAATCAAACAATAATTTCAAACCATATGTAGGTACGTAGAGAGTGTTGAGAATATTTTGATGTATTTTATTGTAACTATCGTTTAAAAAATTAGTTTGAACTCTATATTGTATTTAAAAAATGTAGGAGCATGTACTCATTTATGCGTAAGAGTATTTATACTTCCTTGGCATGATTGATATAATTGATATTTATATATTGGTTAAAATGTATATTTATACAATAAAACGATGTCTAGGGATTCAAAAAATATAACTGATGAAAATGATATTGAAGTGCTACAAAGTGGTATTCGAAAATAAGAGATAAATTTTCTTCAAGAAATTTATCACAGCAGCATCGCAGACATATGATGCAAGGAATCCATAAAAATGTCTAATTTTTTATTCAATAACCAATCATACGCCAGCTTTTGAATTGAGCCTCTTTATTGGTACTCGATTCAAGATGGTGGATAATACATTATTTACTAGCCTTACACCCGTGAAAAATCATGGAGAAAGCATAAATTAATCGTTCGCGTCTTATATAAGCCTTGCTTTTGCAATATGTAATATAGTGTATTTTTGATGGACTAAGGAGAAGCAGTGGTGGCTACGTTGTTTAGTTACCGGATTTGAGCCTTTTTTCAGCCGTGTTATTTCGTTTTTAACTGTGAATTGTAATGAAATCATTATATAAGACATTATTTAAATACTAATTTCAAGTACGTTTCATGGTTTCGCATTTTCTCTGCATGTTTCTTCCCACGCTACACGTGGCTGCCCATTACAATGCGCAAACTGCATGTACACAACTTTCGTTACAACACAAATTTTACCCCCAATGCGCCAAATGAAGATAACTTCAAAATTAAATTATTGTAACGAGGCTTAAAATAATTACGCACAATCGAGAACGGTTAACGGTATTCCACGGCTTTCAGAAGGCATCTGAAACATTCGGAAAACATCTATAAGAATCTAGAAGCCACGAAAATTGTCTTATAAACACTAGAAAAATCCAGAAAGTACTAAAAACCCGCATCTCTCGCCTATAAATACGGGGCAAGGCCGCGCGCAAGGAGTTGTTGTTTAGCGCATTTGACAGCAGTCAGCCGCGGGCCGCAAAGCTAACCGCGCGATAACCCAGGCGAATAATCTAGCAAGTTTTTGCGTAGCGAAATAAACTAAAGCAAATAATATGTGCGAAGCTGGATGGAATGTTCTAGTGAATGTTAAATAAAGTGTTGAAACGATAATAAAGTGTCTATTTGCGAGTGATAAATTACAAAATAGTGTAATTCAAAGAATAACCTTAAGTTTAATAGTGTTAAGTGACTATGTAGTAGTTAATAAGTGGCCAATTTATTTCCAGTGTTTTCATTAATTCCTCCTGTTGCCACGACATTATGTTCTTGACATTATGTTCGAAACAGGATAACAATATTCTACAAATACAGTTAAACATTGATTATTTGATGTTTTTACAGATAAAAAATTGTGCATGCTTTCGCAAATATATGGAACTATAATATAAATTTTAAAAATGTACAAACAATGTCAGGAATTTGGGCTGTATTTGGCTTTTGCGAAGTTTTCTTCTTCTATAAAAAGACATAAATAAATACTTCTGAAAGAAATCTTAAAGAAGTTAAACTAAAAAACTATTATAAAAGTTTACATTGAAAACTCGATAAAAACGTGTATGATTTGGAATTAAGTGGAAATCCATAGAATACGTGAGTATATACCGGAAGATTAAAGAAAATTATCAATGACATCGTTTATAGAATAAACCAAAGCCCAAGGAAGAAATTTAAGTCATGCATCTGGACCCATTGAGCAAATACCATGGAGAAAACATTGATCCTGTTCGAGACAGTCTTTGAGAGAGGGAGGCTGAGTAACAAGATTCTAAATTCACTAAAAACTCCTCTTGGAACGCACTTCGAGTGACTTGAATAATTTTAATACGCGTAGAAAAATTTGGAAAACAACTGTAAGTAGATAGAACAAGCGAGGATATACCAGAACATTTTTTTATTATTTAAAATATTACACAGACCTTTTTGGTCTGTGTAATATTTTAAATAATAAAAAAATGACCTGAAAGGTCTATGGATAACATTTTACGTACATCATTATAATAATAATATAATAAGGACTAAAAATCATTTGATATATTTGACTGAGTTTTAGCATTTTGTTCACTTCTATTTTGAAATTGTTAGTGGTCAATTGTTTGGTCAGTTGTGGTATGTCGTTGTATAATTTTAATCCGTTATGTATAGTTCTTATCGAATTTAGAATCTCGTAAAAATATGTAAACAATGAAGAACTTGAAAAATTGAAATAACAAAATAATAACATTTTTAACTTATTCTGGAAATGGTAAATAAATACATGTTGTCAGTACAACATAATACAAAAAAATAAATTGTTATTTTGTGGGTTTTCTGGACCTCAAATAACAATTCCCTTTTTCCATGAAGTCCATGAAGAACGTCTGAGAAGGGAATATTACACACTTCGTCAATTTTGCTAGTTCCTGTCTAGTATGGCCATAAATAACGTATAACGGTGTGCCTTTATATTACGTTCTCACACATTCACACGAGATGTATGTTTCTCTGTAGCTATTCACGCGGATGACCGCTTTTGGTAAAGGTCAACTTTTTAATAATAAAAAAAAAAACTCATTTTATTTTCTATAAAAATATTTTTTCAGGGATGAATAGTGATGATAAAAAACTTTAATTTTATTTTAGCAAATATAACGGTAATTATGGAATTAATAAATGAAATACATAGTTCGTCATTTTTGATGGTTTAAAGTTAGTTCCAGTATTATCTTTCCACTAATATTGACTAAACCTTACCTTTCCATTTAACGTAGTGAATAACAATAGTTAATATTTATAATTCATCGCCATATTCCAATCAAAGGGTAGGGTATAATAAACCTACGCTGCACCATTAATTAAATTACCTTTCTTGAGAATGTTCAAATTTTTTAAATCATCTTTAATTAATATAAATTAAATAAGTCTCAATATGATGAAGCTATATACGATGAAGTGATCCATGATTGAGAATTTATTCATAGAATTTTTTTTATTATGTTCTACTCAGATACAAGTATTCATATGTAATGTAATAGTGTGTACAATAAATGGTTGATGGTGTTCTTACTCCTTTTCACTAGGGGTTTCTGTGCCGGGGCGGATTAACTTTTTCCCATTTATTTTAGTTTTTTAAATTTCTATTTCGTTTTTAGTACACTTTTTAATATTCCTGCATCAATTTCATTTAGCAGTACTTTTATCTTTTTTTATACTCATCAATATTTTCAATATTTTTCAAGGTTGGAGAAGGAGTGATGAAGAGCTTAGATGAAAAATAAAAAGGTTTTTACTTTTCTGATTTCCATTTTAGTACCTCTCGTGTTATATGTCGTTCATCATACGTCGAGTTCTATTGTTTGGTTTTGTGTTTTAAAGTTAGTGTAAAATAATGCTCTTAGAATTTATATATATATATATATATATATATATATATTATATTCGGAACATCAAGACATTTGGGTATCTCTTTCGAGGGCATTCTGATTGGAAATTTTATATTGGTTTGTATGTTCCTGATAATTACTTTAGACAGCTTAAGCGTAGATTGTTTCACATCCCAATATACAGGACCACACTGCCAATGGTTATGCCTGTTGGAAGATCAACTGCTATGCTGAACCATACGTTGATCTGTTCTATATCTCTAAGAAGTTTTCCGTAGCAAAATTCTCCTACATTTAATAAATGTTTGGTATAAAGCAAAGGCAGCAATTCACATAAAAAAAATTAAAATGCAGTCACTGATAATTATGATAAATTTATTGAATTTTTTTTTTTAAATAAAGATGCGAACACGGAATACGTGTCACATCAAAATAAGCTAAACGCTTGTGCTATAAAAATAGGACTAGCTTACTAGTCTGGAGTGAGATTTGAACCCGCATCCTTTGGATTACGAGGCTAGTGTCCTAACCACAGGACCAACAAGCTACTCAAACTCAATTCTGAATTTAATGCAGGTATCTTTCCAAAATCATGTTTTCTATTAATGTATTTTAAGTTTTCTACAAAATCTCAATTTCAGTTCATAATAAATTAGTAATCCTTGATGACTGCATTTTTTTTGGATATTGATGCCTTTGCTTTTATACCCCACATACATATTAATTTAAATGTTAATTGTTTTGTTTATTTGTAATGAAAATTTTTGGTAACAAATAACTTGTGTACCTCATAGTGTAGGGAAAGATTGCTGGAAGTAGGGCCCTGGAAGAAAAAAAACATCATGGCTGAAAAACCTAAGACAATGATTTAGCTACTATTGGTTTAGAACAATTTCAGGCCGTAGTAAATAAAACCAACGCGAATTGAATAGATAGGATACACGAAGAAGATGAAGACAGTAATGGATATTTTTTCCAATTCTATTCGTAATTGTAATTGTTGGACAAAGAAATATTCGACTCAAAAATCCATATTCGTTATGATTTTTCACATGATGATGTGAACTATGCAGAAAACATATTTTTTTAAATATTGATAAAAAGTTGAAATAGGTTATGAAAATGTTTTTACAAGCTTTAAAAACACCATAAAAATAAATCTAATATAACTTTAAACATGGCGTGTAAGTAAACGGACCCCAATTTTCCAAATTTTTAACTCGATTTTATCTCTTGTTCAATTGGTCCGATGAATCACTTTTGCATATAAATGAGTCATAAATATCAAATGCGAAAAATGGCCTCGTATTTCTGATTGAAACCGCCGCCGACGATATAAAACCAACCGTTTAATGCGAAATCCTTCAAAATTGTATAATTTCGGTCACAGCTGTTGAAGGGTTAATAGGGGTGGCTTTAAATTGGTTACGGGATGATTTGTTTGGCTGGTTAGTGGCGAGGGATGCAAAGAACCCTCAGGACGCCGCGGAATATATCAGATAACCTACTGCAAATTTATTCAGTTTCTCCTACGAGACGTGTGGTTGTAAGGCTGTGTATTAAACACTTCATCATATCACCGTGTCGCTGTCAGGAGACGCAGACTACGACTAAACGAGGATATTTCTACGATAGAGTTTTGTATAAGTATGTTTGGTGTTTAGGCATGTTTAATTTATTTATTTATTAACGCCCTTCAGGGATTTAAAAAAAATAAGATCAAATGTACATTAAATGTATGAATACTTCAAACCAAATGTCTAGAAATTATTACAAAGTGAATGCCCAAGAAATAAAAACAAGTTAAAAGTAATAATATGAAGTGAATAAGATAAATATAATATAAAATTAAAAGCAAGTATATAGAAAAATCAGAATCTTAAAGAAATCATAATGTAAAAAAGTATATATATATATACACGTATATATATTATTAAACATATTTTTCATTTATTTAAGGAACGAGTCCCGTAATATTTAATACGAAATAAATAAAGAGAAACACACAAATATCAAATAATAAAACTGAAAAATTAAATGCTGGAACCTGGATACGAACCACGGACCTCTGTGTTTCGCGCACAGCGTGTTACCAATTTCACTATCCCAGCGACTTAACAAGTCGTCAATATTTGATAGTTATATGTTTCTCTTTGAATTATTAATTCACTTATTTATATTATTCCATTTTTTATTCGGGAAGTAATCGACTGTTTACGAGAATATCAAACGAAGCTTTGACGTCTTCTCGCTAGTCGATTTCCGAACAATGGAAGTATTCTTTGCTAAACTGCAAATAGAGTATATATATTATTAAATATATCTATATATAATATATATATATATATATATATATCTATAATATATATATATATATATATATTATATATATTATATTAAATGTCATTCTACATGTTGCTGTATCAATTGAAAAAAATTAAATATATATAAATAGAAAGTAGTAAGCAATAGCATAAGCATAGAAAATCATACTATAGTAAATTTTTTACATAACAGTTAGTTATCTAACACCATCAACGATTGAAATACAATCCACTTATTTAAGTCCAATCTGACGAATACTAGTAATATTTTAATACACATTTTTAAATATGTTTGAATAATATAAAATCGGTGTCAAAAATGTCAAGTTGCTCATATCTGTTTGCTAGTCTAGGAAGCCTTTGCAGTGAGAAATTAAAAACGTAGTTGGTGGCTGCAGTTTACAAGGAAAAACATGCAAGACTTCTAGTTACGCCACATGGAACAGGCAAGCAGCTGATGTTTCTGATAATCTGAATGATCCTTAGAATTTAAGTTATCCCACTAGAGTTTCGACAGTGACAAATCACAATCATAATAAAAATCTCAACATCATAATGAAAGAGCATCGTCGTTGTCTAAATAGTAATAACATTTCTGAATTCTTGCACCAATATCACGGAAAGTGATCGTTCATTTCGTTTATGTACCTTTTTGTATAAAGGTAGTATGGAGTAGAGATGGGTCGTTCATGAACGAAGTGTTCTTTTAGAATAGTTCACTTTATTGAACGAACGAACGGTATAGTTCACTTAAGTGAATTAGTCGTTCACTAGTTCAGTAGACGAAAAATAATTCATTCATAAAATTCGGGTAAAATTTTTGGGTAGTCAAAATTTTGAGGCGGTTAAGGGATAAAATTTTTGGAAATTGAATCTCCTAGGCAGCGAATAGTATGTTTCTGTTTTCGTGATATATCAAAGATCGACATTCTTTATCGAATATCGAATTAGTATTTTTTTTCGGTGACCCTTTTTTTTTGTCGCCAAAAGATTTTTCCCTCAATTTTGAGGTAGCAATTGAACAGTTCACTTTCATCATTTTCAATCAATGAACGAATACCTTATATAATAGAAGGAAAATTTGTGATATAGTTCTTCTTTACAAAATTGTAAATAATATGTTGGACAGTCCTGACCTTGTAGCGTGTATCAATTATAATATCCCGTCCTTACATAGAACTCGATAAATTATCACATTTCATTACCACAATTCCAGTACTAATTATCATTCAAATGCTGTGATTAGCAGAATATTAAAGACTGGTAAGAACTTGGTTATATGGTTTACGTTTTCAATGACAATCTAGTGAAAATAAAGTTTACACTTAAATTAACAATACTACTTCATTACTAACTTCAACTGTTATTATATACATGTAATAATGTGTAATATATATATTTTATATACACATTACTGCTCTGTACTTTATATTTTTAATTTCTTATACATTCTTTAACTTCTTCTTAATATATATATATCTTCTTAATAAGGTTCGTATACGTGTACTTTATATTTCTATATTTAATATTTTACTGCTTATAACTGATGTTGTTTAATGTTTATATTTTTTTAATTTTATGTTATATTTTTTACATTAAAGCCTGTAGTGGTCGTAAACAAATAAATAAATAAACAGTTCAGTCAACTGAACGAAATGTCCCATCTCCAATGTGGAGGATCTAGGCCTGCCCGTACTCTAGTCCCTCGAGCGTGCCAATATACCAATCGCGCTCGAGGCGAGCCACACCATAGCCGCCGATGAGAAACCCGAAGCGACCGGGAGGTGCCGGCCGGCAGCGCGCCGGTAACACGTTTACTCCTTCGTCAACCCTTGTGCTCCGTCCCTCATTATTATAAAACTAAATGTATATTATAGATGTCTCACCGAGACGAAACTTATTTTTTAATGAGAAAGTAGTTATAGAAGTCTTTTGGGTGTACATAGGACTTACGACCTATCGTACGGTTGGCTTAAGTGATCACTTTACACAATTTTAACGTTCGCCATGTAAGTCCTATGTACACCCAAAATACTTCTATACCTACTTTCCCATAAAAAATACAGTTTCGTCTCTGTGAGACATCTATAATATACATTGATTGATTAGTGATGTCTCTGTGACAAGAAATCCAGCACTGTTCTGAAAGATTTGAACAAACTCAAAATATCCTGAATTATAAAACTGGTTCATCAATAAATTGACAGAATAAATTGTAATATTTCTTTTTCATCCTGTATCTCTGGAATTAGCTTACCACATCTGTATAAATAATTCTCATCAGTATGCCTTTAACGCCACACATGCCACTGAGATTCACGTTTCTTACAGATGTACGTAATCTCGTAATACGTACCTTTAGTGCCTTCGGCATTACTCATCTCTACGCAAAACTACGATTTACTTATACACAACCTTCACATTTGTTACATTAGAAAAATGAATAGAAATTTGTTTAACAATGTCATATTCACCAACTCTTCTCTTCTTCTCTCAATATTAGCGTTGTAATCACCCTACATTATTATGTAGGGTGATTTTGACGATGTAATTTAATTTTAAGGATTTGTAGAAAATACAAATAATAAAAAAGAGCCAGAGTTACTGGTATTCCAATCGATACTTTTTGTCAATACCTAATTATTTGAATTTGTTACATATCCTTCTTTTTCGTAATTTTAATGTAATTAGTATAATACCTACTTCAACTGTCGATGTTAAACTTGAGCAGTAAAATATTAAATATTTAATGAAACTCTTGTAAAGAAAATATACTCATGTGTAGTGATATTCTTTCCATAATCATGATTTCCATTTAACAAAAATAATTTTAGTTGAAAACACTCGAACAACATCACATTCCGACAGATGTCTCCGATCTTCAATATTTTCCCATTAAAGGCCAACAAAATTCTTTTCACTGCTCCGCGATCGGCTGCTCATTCAACTGAGACAACAAAATTTCTCTTTATAGGTTAGTTATAAATTATACCTAATGATGAGAGGGACTGCTTATTCCGAAACTATAGTAGTAATAAATTTAACTCAACTTGTGTGCATTACAAAGTTTAATTTAGTCTTAATTAAAATAATCATGTTCCAAAATAACCATTAAGTTACTGCCATATCAACCAATAAAAATAAATGGTGTTCTCGTCCTATAACTTTAGGGGGAGCCTTTTAGGAATTCGGGGATCTAGAATAACTGGAATAGATTTTCCTTTTTGAATATATTTTATTGACTAGTAATAGTAGAGCTCACGTGACAATGTAAAAATGGTATTCATATAATTATTTAGTTGAATTGTAAGAGGGCGCGTCAATATGGCACATCCCTATTTATAGACATTCATTCTCTTTTTTTTTCTTCTTTTTTTTCTTCTTTTTCTTTTTTTACGCTTCAACAGACCAGGAGGCCCAATTACAGAAGCGAAATACATCACAAAACACCCAGGCTTGAGTAAATCACATAGATTTAAATTGTGACCTCACCGGGAATCGAACCCAGAACCCTCGGTGTGGGAAGCCGGTGTCATACCCACTGCGCTACGAGAGCCGCCACACTGTCTGTCTCTCTCATTTATTCCGACAGACGTTCATCCAGATACATTACATTTATCAACTGCTTTTATATGTGGCTTGTCCGCACGTTTCTTTTTCTGTCTAAATGTCAAAATTTTTTTGAAGTTCCTTTGCTTC